>JAZKJV010000872.1:0-165036 GCA_037367405.1 Ottelia alismoides | reverse complement strand
TTTCATACTTTCTCAAAAATAGCCAAATTAGGGTTCTTCATAACGAAAGAACATAAAGTCAGGAATCTCAACGATCTCATATGAAAATCCAACATCAAAAGGAAGGATTCTGTTACCTAATCGAGATCTTTCTTGGGTATGCATTACTTTATCGTGATTCATTTTCAGAAAGGATGATTTACGTTCCTGAAATGATTGAATTTAATGTCCATATCAAAAACACTAAAAGTATGCCAAGAACGTGAAGAACGAACGAAGAACGCGAATAACACATAAAGAACTCGAAGAACACGAAGAACATATTTTCTCTTTAAATTTCGGCAGAACTTCCCCTTGTATAGGGTGACATTCATAGGAAACTTTCAGCAGAGTTTCCCTTATACTGGGACATATTCTTAGAAAAATTTGGGCAAAGTTTCCCCTTATATCGGGTCATTTTTCTATAAAAAATCTCGACAGAGTTCCCCTTATATTGGTACAAAACAGTACTTAAAATGGTGTTCGAGACTTGTAAAATTCATAAAAATCTAATATTTACCTGAAAATTGAAAAAAAGTTAGTGTATTTTCCTCGTATATCTTAACATTCCAAAAATCCTTAAAAATTCAAATATATCTCCTAAAGATATATAAAACATTATACAATAATTAGTAAATTTCGAAAAGAGTAAAAACTACTATGTTTTATACCTTATTCCATTTACCAATCAATAAAAGCAATCACATACATTTCCCCTATATATATTTATTAAAGTATTTTAACCCATTTTTTATCTATACATAAATTATTTCTAAAATTCCCTTTCGCTATTATTTTTAAAATGTGTTCTTACTTCCAAAATAAAAAAACTTCTGGAAAAATCAAAAACCACCAAAATATTTTGCTCTTATTTTTATAAATTTTCACCTTTTTATGCAATAAATCACTTCATTTTTATTTATAATTTAAATCCACGTTTACATGTAACTTCATTATTGAAACTTCAAATAATTGAAAAATTAGGATAAAAAACATAAAAATGTAAAACTAAATATAAAGTATAATCTATATTTAAAAAGAACACAAATATTCAAAGTTACGCTAAACACAACCACCAAAATGCAAAAATACCTTAAAATTGTTAAAACACATAGGTGGACACTTTGTCTTAATTTGAGTCACCTGACTTGACATTTAGTTGCGCAGCTTCCTTCTTGAGTCCGACCTTGGTTGTCTCGGAATTCAAATAAAGTACAAATGATACATTTGATTACCGATTTGACCGTGTATTACAACATTAGACACACTTCTTAGCACAATAGATCAGAACTGATATCACATAGATAATTGCAATTGCTTTTTTCATTGTATCCCACACTCTCTCTTTGGTAACCATATATTTTGTATGTCTTTTGTATATGGACTCACGTATTGGAAATCCTAACAATAGGACTATCCCTTACCATACTTAACAATGATTGAGCCATGAAGTGCCAATCAAGTTGTGGATGGTCTTGAAAGCATAAGAAAGTGGACTTCATTTGTGACATGACAATGAATCTGATGTGTCGGTTATCAACTTTGTAGGACATGGCTTCTTACTGACTTGGTGTAAACAAAATATCCTTGATGTCATCAAATTCTAGAATGGACATCAACATATGATCACCTTCTGTTGCTTAAGGGACATGATCTATTACTACATGATCTATTATCTTAATTATTTTTTCTACCCTTGTTCCACCTTATCAAGTCCAACATTACATCTATTGTTGGCCATAAGTGTAAACATTTCATTATAGAATCACGTGAGTGAACATTGACATCATTCAACTGGAACAAGCAATATATACATAACCATTGTTAACCTAAATAATAAAAAACATTTTGAATAAAGTTTATACCATGTAAGGGTATCCAATTGTCTACCTTCGTGCCCTTTTTCGATGTTTTTTTTGAAAATTACCGCTATATATTTTCATCAGTTATCCATCTTATATGTCATTCAAATTTTGTCAGAAACAGAGACTCCTATGTCGTCCATCTATAATATATAATTTCAACGATTTCAGAATTGTTGTACTCGACTTTTTATATATGAATGATATAGAAGTCTGTTTCTGACAAAATTTGAATGACATATTAGAGCGATATAATATTGAAAATACATGTCGGTATTTTTTAAAAATATTTTTTTACCGAAAAATAACTTTGGGGCATCCAGTTGGTTACTCCAATGGGGTAGCCCCATAAAACCTCTTTTGGAATGTATACAATATATTAAAAAATTGTATACCTTTAACATAGAATTATTTTTCTAAACAACATTAATCGGGAATTTGCCTCAATCTGAGGGCATAGAGATGACAAAAAAAGTGTGCATATGTACGATAACAAATTTCGATTGTGGGTCTGACAATGCAAATTCCTCATATGCCTTTTGTGCAATTTCCCCACGTCTTTTTCTCCGCTGGCGCTGGAGTTAGGGGGCGGTTCCCTCCTGCCGCCGCCGTTCAAAAAGAGAGAGAAAGAACTAGCACAAACTTAGGGCTCGCGCACTCAACTCCCGCAGAGGCGAAAATGGCGGGAGACGCGGACTTGGGCGGGTGGACGGAGCTCCTCCACTCGTCGTCGAAGCTTCTAGAGCAGGCGACCCCGTCCTCCCACTTCCCACCGCTCCAGAGGAACCTCGACCAGCTGGAGATCCTCTCCAAGAAGCTCAAGGCCAAGACCCTCCGAGCCGAGGCCCCCACCCAGACCCATCGCCGCCACCAGGTCTGTTCGATTCTCGTTAGTTCTTTCAATTCTCTTTTGTTCTTGTTCTCCCCCTTTTTTTAAATTTTGCGAGGATTTTTCAGGTTGCTAGCGCGAGAGGGGATAAATGCAGAGCAGCTTACGCGGGATCTCAAGTCCTTCGAGTTGAAGGTAATCGCAGAGGCCCTGTATGAATTGTCATAATTTCGCTCTGTGTATTCACGGAGTTTGTGTACAAGTTCTCTAAGATGGAATGAGTTATTAGGGATGTGTATGGCTATTGTTGTCAATGTTAACAGAAAAGACCCTTTGGTCAGGTAGCGTTTGATGTTGTCTAACGATATTGGTTGATGATGCTGACAGTACCTTGATCCGATCACGCTCCTCTTCATGTTGTAACCTCAATTCCGGGGATCTAGTGGGTAAATTAGTTCAAAGCATGGTAATAAGTTGTATCATTATCCCATCCGACTTTTCTCGAGGGCTGTGCTATTTATTTTCCATTATCACTGATATTGGGTTGGGAATGACAAGTGACGCATTCTTCATTGTTTTTCAAGGTTTACTGTGTCCCCATCTTTCGATGTTTTCTCGAGGTGTTTTTTAGCAACATCTGAGAGCTTATCTCAATTTCAATCCACAGTACTAGTCTATAAATGGGTGGGGTGTTCGTTTTTGCATTTGTTGGTTGCGGTTTCCTTCCCATATAAAATTTGAGTTTTTTGATTATTACCCCTTCCAACTTAACCCCAATCAATAGAACTTAAGTGATGCTCAAACATCTTCAGGGACCATTTAAAAAGGATCATTTTTGATGATATACTCATCAGCTATTGAAGACATTCAATGATGGAGGAGTTTCTGGAATCATGAGTTTGTTTAAAGGTCCTAACATGAAAGGAAGCTCAAGCAAAATGTAAATGTATACAGCTTATGATTCGGAGAATCGGTGGTGTGCTTTTATATATAGACAAATGTTTCTCGGAGGAGTCGAGCTCGTGTTGGTATTCTTGGAGAATATGATACCAAATCACGGTATCAGGAATCACCCCAACCAACTTCTTGCCTCAAAGAGATCCCCATTGGACCTATAGCTATAATTTCTCAACTCATTCAAAAAAATTAATATATTTTCCAATATTCATATTGAGTACCATCCTCTAATCCCCAGCAAATATCGGTTTTATTTATCGACTATTTATTTTCCTATTTTTCCAGTGGTGATTTGAAATATCAAGCGAAGATCCTTGATGAACAAGGAAAAGATAGAAAAATACGCGAAAATGCATAGCTATCTTAACCATGATATCCCTTTAAGTTGCATGCATGCCATGAACGTTAATAATGATCATGAGTGCGTCCATCAAACTCATTCTTGATTTTTTTAAAGTTAAAGCATAGGTATTAATGAGGTGCTTTGGGCTTACTGATTTTATCTTTGTATTGGGGGTGGAGGCTCATGTGAAGGGTGAAGGGAGACCTCAGGCCAAGGGTCAAAGGGTGACTCGGGAGAAGTGGGAGACTTGGGAGAATGGCGAAGATGAGAAGCCGGAGGATGGCTGGTTGCGAAACCTACGAAGGCATTTCTATCACTTGGGGAACATTAGGCCTTGAGTCCCTTCTTGTATGGGAACACTCAATGAGTACGAGATGGTGGCTTTTGTTTTCATTGTGGTATGGTGGGCCATTTTGTCGGGGAATGCAATGGCGATCTTATGTGCTTTCAGTGCAGGAGAATATGCATCATCGCACGGAGTGCGTACAAGACGGTTGAGGTCTGGCAGAAGAAGGCGATATGGAGATGCATACAACGATATAAGGAGTAAGGGTAGCATGTGAGGGGTTGAAGTTGCTGTATTATGGTGGCAAATGATTGTCAAAAGTTGAGGGAACATATTATCAAACGTAGTTGCAGTTGATTCAGTTGTTAAAGCTTAAGGTATCATGGTTGTTGGAGTGGAGAGGCGTTTGGATGCATCAACTCCCTGGTTGATTCATGGTTGGTGTCAATTTTGCTAAGGAAATTAGACAACCTCTGTTTCATGGTTACCTTAATTTATTATCTTTCAGTCAAGGTTACCTCGATTTATGGTATTCCGACTTCGATGGGTGGGGAGACATTATGGCTAGAGTTGAGAGGGCTCGTCTCCGCTTCTTGGACACATCGTGGTTACTTGGAGGAGTTTTAATTGTACGCTTATTGCAGTCAGAAGGTACGCCAAAGTTGGTAGAAGGGATAACGAGTTGGATTATTTCTGGCAGCTACAAAGAACTACAATTGGAACTTACAGATGCTAGGAACCAGAATACACATGGAGAAATGTATCATCAGGGCGCGGATGGATATATTTTTGGTATCGAGCAAAATGTTCGAGAGATTCTTGCTGACCGACGTTCGAGGCTTGCCTAGGTTCATATCAGAGTACATGCCTCTGATGTGAAGTTTGAGGGAATTGCATGTCTACTTATTTCAAGTTTGAACGCTTGTGGCTGTGTGGACCTTGGTTCAATGAATGGGTAATGGAAATGTGGTTGGGCACTACTTATGAGGGAAAAACAATCAAACATCTGGTGTATAAAATAGGCTCAAGGAAGACTCGTTATATTTCAAGTACATATCCGACATTGACAAAACTTGAAGGAAAAGAGACACACAAGCAGGGATGGACATGCTGGAGCGGGTAGAAGATCTCAACTCAGAACATTGTTGGTAGAGGAGGTTCATACAAGGAAATGCAGGAGTGTGTTGTCGAAGAGGAAGATAGGAGGTATGTGACTGGCTAGAGGCAAAGATCGGGAGCATCATGGTTTTGTGAGGGGGATGCAAACCGATTTTCTTTCATGCCATGGCCAATGGTGGAAGAAGGAATCTAGTCTTAGAATTGAGATGGGGAATGAAGTTGTTAGACATGACGAACAACTGGGCTGGGTTCCATCTGATTTCTTATGTTAGGCTAGTAGGAGATGCATTGCTTTGCCTTGGAGATAGTCAGCGAGGGGAACAATGAAGATTTCCTCAGCCCTAACAGATGTCTTTAGGAGGGTTGTCTTCGAGTAGGAGGTAGGGAAGGCCATCTCCGATCAGAATGAGGATGGCACCAAGCTCGGATGGGTTTCTTGTTTTTTTTCTACAAGGTGTTTTGAAAGGTGGTGAAGGATGATGTGTTGGAGGTGACTGGGGAATTATGGTTGGGGAGCTCGAGTTTCGTGTTTATCAACCCACTTTTCTTGTCCTACTACCCAAGAGGGGTGTATATGTTACTGCGGATGATTTCAGACTTATCACCCTTTCTAATGCGATCTATTTGATAGTGGTGAAGGGACTTGTGCTTTCAATGCGGATTACAGACCATCGAGTGGTACTTTGCATGGATGTTCTGCGTTGCTTCCCTTGTGGGGAGACTGATCATCGTCGAGATTCATCTGAGAAATGGAGGTAATGACTCATCGAACTTGGGAAGAGGCTGATTGTGTCTGAATTGAAGAAGCTTTGATAGAGAAAACGTTGGAAGGCGTGTGAACTTCACTGGTGTGTTATATGGATCTTCTGGCGCTTCCTTCAGTTGAAATAGTTTGTCCCTCAGAAATACCCATCAACGAATTCGAGATCTTTGTGGCGAATGTCAGGACTACAGACATATATGTCTTAAACACCCTCCTTTTCAAAAAATGTCTTAAACACCCTCAGAGGCGAGTTCATGGGGATGTGGTGATGCATCTGTATGTGTGAAGGGTCTTTCTGCTACACCAGTGGAGGCCTTGATCACTCACATTGGATTCGGTTTTGTGAAGGTTTTGTGGCAAAGCCCACTTTAGTTTGATAGTAAGCAAAACGGTTACTAACATTTTGTGTTGTGGGTGTCAGTGGTTCTTTATATGTATTGGAACTTTTCTACTTTGAGTGAGGCTCTCAAAAGATTGGTAGAGTAGTACATGTTCATTTTTTTGGCCGTGCTCCTGCTGTAAACATTACTGCCACAATTTTTTTTGACACTCCAAAAAGGGGGAGACACCTGTAGGTGTTCGCCCCAGTTTATTAAGGCTTTATGAAAAGAAGATACTTACAGAGGGAAAAGGGAAAAGAAGACAGGGGAGTTGATATCAGTAGTGATACCAAACGCCCCCAATTACAGAAAGTTACAAAGAGGACCAGTCCATACAAAAGCGAATTGCGTCAATGCTGATATTTTCGATATAGAATCGCTGTCCCGCGAAGATAGCTTTGTTTCTTCCCAACCAGATACTCCATATGCGCGCAAAGGGGATTAGTTTCTCCGACCTCGGACGAGTTGCAGCAGCTGCAAGGCTGGCCCAAAAAGATTCCATGGACGAGTGGTTCACCCAGGCAACGTCATCCCATATGGACCGCACAAGGTCGCAATGAAGAAAGAGATGGTCGGCCGTCTGATGGGCTGCCACAATTGTAGCTGATTCTGGGCTGACCATTGCCAGTGATGGGTTAGATCATTCTTTGATTGTGGGTTGGTCGATGTTCCCCCTTTGGTTAGAGTTATTGACTCCCTTGCATCCTTGACACTCTATAGGCTGGTGGAGGAGGTGGTGACAGATGAGGAGCAATCTGATCGGGTTGTGGAGATTACCCCTAAGACGGATGTGCATACCCGTATTTTTTGTTGGATTATTCAGAATTTACAAAGAGAAGTAGCATGGAAGAGAATGTGATAACCCTCAACCTAAGTCTGCCTGTGATTTTCTTACCTCCTAATGCAGTCCACATGGACATCTCAGAGTTATCCATCCAATTGATAGAGCCGAAGATTCCTTTGCTTTTGCTTGAGTCCTCAGGGCAATGCTACACCAATGCTAGGTCTTTTCTAGGATGATTCCTCAGAGGACAAAATAGTGCAACAACCTTTAGTTGTGTGGAATGTGGTGGGTCCCCCAAAATTCACATCGGGTCATTGTTCTTGCAATCACTTGTCTTGGTCTGAGTTGCACGGACAAGAACACTATCTTACCGTTTCATGTATGCTGCAGGTGGGGATGCTTACTGACCAAATAAGAGGAAGGTGGGCCTAAAGCCTACCAAATTATCCTAAACCTTCGGTGCTGGTGGACGATTCGATGACATTTAAAGTATATGTTTGGAAAAGGTTGTGAGTCAACAATCGAGTCTCTTTTAAGGCTCCCGAGACTTCTATCCAATGGTTATGTTAGGTTGTCTTTGATGTCCCATGTGGAGATTGACCCTGATTGTGTACATATCGCTAAAGATGTGGGAGTGGTCCATGTCACCGTATGAAAACCAGCTCTGAGACTTAGAGGAATTGGGGACCATCATGAGACTATTATCTGATTAGAATAGGGATGCGATTCTACTTCAGGAAACAAAGATTCAATCTTAGTACAACATGTTTTGGCATTCCGCATTCGATTGGCGGTAACTGGTTCTTGGATTTCAAGAAGGTGGACGTAGTCGGCATTTACTAGATGTCTACTTGTGGCATGGAATGACGTTCTATATGAATTTGAATCAAAGTAGTTTGGTAGACATATGGTATCGATCTCGCTGAAAGACATGCGTATTGCAGCTTCACAAAATCGTTTCTTGCGTCTGCCACTCCAGTGATTTGTTGCTCTTGCCACGGTTGTGGAAGGATTTGCTTGAAGCCAACACCTGTTTCTCCTAAGTCGCATGGTTGATTGGAGGGGACTTCAACGTGATTCTGTTCTCCTCGGACCATCTACACATGAGAGGGTGATATAATCATGGGTCTTCTGAGTTTGGTGAGGTGGTGAATGAATTTTTGTTATAGGTCCTTGACGTGACTGTTTGTCATTACACTTGGCAAGACTTTTGGTCGAATTATGGATTTGATTGTTTCCTCAGGTCAATAGAGTTGTTATTTGCCTTCCCCTTGGTGCATATTTCTATGGTACCTCGTTCCAAGTTTGACCATGTGTCCTTGTTGTGGACCTCTGGAGAGAGAGAGAGTTGTCTCGATCCTTCTTTTGCTTTGAGAAGGCCTGGTTGTTGAAAGCTGATTTCAAAGAGATGGTTATATAGTTCTTGTCTTCCTTCCGATACAAGGTCACACCCATCGTTAAGATATTGTGCAAGTTGGATGCTCTAATATTGAAGCTGTGTGCTTCAAGTTGGGTAGAGAACAATAGCGAGTGCTTTCCTTTTTAGTTGGTGGAAGGGTCACGATTCCATAGAACTATCCAGGAGGAAGATAATATATGGGAGGTTGAATGATAGTAATGGTCCTTGTAGCAACGGTTGAAAGAAGGGATGCTAACAACATGTTCTTCCACTTGATTTCAAACAATTTACGTTAGCGCAACTTCATTCACTCGATGTTGGTGGCCAAGGAGTGTGCTGAAGAGATAAGGAGGTGGAGAAGGCTGAGGTTAACTTTTTACGTCGCACGTGTTGGCGCATTCCTTGTAGTGTCTGGAGATGGCATTGTCCTGGTGCTTCCTCTCTGATGACTGCATGGGAGAGCGGTTTTTTAAAGGAGTTCTCATTACCTGAGATCTTTTTTCCGATTTCAGACATGATTGCAAGGGGGGACTGGTCCAGATGGCCTTCGAGTGCTTATTTTCAACGAGTTTTCTAGGACATGGTTTGCACTTACCTCATGGAAATGATGGAGTTTGCTAGTCGAAATAATTAATGCAATAGGGTCAATCGTACACTAAATTTTATTATCCAAAGAGGGAGGTTTTTGAGTGAGCGGATGATTTCTGTACTATGGCCTTATCCAACATAGTCTACCTGGTGGTGACCAAGTTGTTGGCGAACCGTTTGAGGATTGTTCTGGATGATCTTATTGAAGAGGTATGTAATACGTTTATTCTTGATCGACATATGATGGACAATGCCGCTATGACTTTGAAGATAGCCTGGAAGCATTGTGGAGTGAGGGGTTTCCTATGAAAGATGGACTTCTCAGGCGCCTATGATTATGTTGATTGGAGCATCCCATGGACGATTCTGGCAAAACATGACATCATGGACTTATGTATCTCTTAGATAAAGAGATGCACCACCATGATTTCCTTCCCATTTCTTGATCTATGGGAAGTCAGAACATTACTTTTTTAGCCACAATGGGGAGTTCAACACGACTGTCCACTAGCACTATTATTTTTTGTTCTAGTAGTTGAAGTTGCAATAATGTTGAGATAAGTGATACAAAGGTTGAGGGCTGGGATTTTAGATATGGTCAGTATGAGATTCCTATCCTTATGCTGCATTACGTCGACAACATTATGTTCTTTATTAAAGGGGGGCTTCAGAGGTCAAATGAGCGTGCAACACTTGATATTTTTGGAGCGTTTTTGGACCCGTTGGCTAATGGATCCAAATCCATCTTTGTACCTTTTGGTCTTTCCAACTTTAATATTAAAGAGTATGCAATGATCATTTCGATCCCTCTATGATTGCCTCCCAAACAATTATTTGGGATTGGTGCTGTCTTGTGGTTGACTCCGGTAGATGGATTGAATTTTAGTTATCGAGAGGATGGAGCAGATCCTGACTGGGTAGATGGCCTGTCAGTCCAGAGGTAGACCTATTCTCCTAAATGTCGTGCTAATGATGATTCCAACTTATTACCTGTGTGTTTTTGATGGGGTTCGTCGCTATATTGAATTTAACATGTTGAATCTCACATGATCTTTTCGGAGTTCTTCTCATAGCAACCTTAAGGGGATGCACCTTGTGAATTGAGGCACAATGTAACCATCAAGGTTTTAAATCTCGATTTCGATTTCGTTTCGAGATGCTGAAAAAACGAGACAATTTCGAAATTTCGTCGAAATTTCGACAATTTCGGCCAAAATCGGTCTAGATTTGTGAAGGAAGGGCATATATCGACATTTCGATTTCGATTTCGGTAGGGTCTGGAAACCGAAATTTCGCCGAAATTTCGTCGAAATTTCGGGAAATTCGAAACAATGGTAACCATCCACTTGATAAGGAGCATTTTATTCAATTTTCCAGTGTGCGGTTTCCTGTGTCTCCATGGTCAAGCAGTGTCTTTTCGACGGGGTTCGTCGCTATATTGAATCTTACGTGATCTTTCTGGAGTTCATCTCGTAACAACTTTAAGGGGATGCACCTGGTGAATTGAGACACTATATCTCTTTCCCTCGACCATAGTGACCTAGGTGTCCGCAAAATGGAACAATGTATAAAATGCCCCTTATAAAGTGGATGGCTATATTGTGGGGGCAGTGGGGATGACCTTTCCTGTCGTCTGGTTCGTGAGATATATGATATTCAGGCCAACCCGTCCATCCCGCTTGTCACAACAGTTACCTCCACCCTTTTGGAAGGGGTTCAACTCTTTGATTCGAGAAATGTTTATTTACCTATACATACGCGCTTGGTGGTGGTTGATAGTGCCTATTTAGATTTTTACAGATGATTTGACATGGGGATAGATCCTTGATTGGCAAGCTCCTTGATTGTTCATCTTGGCCGCAAATTGCAATCTGTCGATGCATGATGCATGGGTTGATAATCAATGGATACCGACTTTCTAAATAGGTTTCTTTCAAGAACGCCCAGAGGATTTTATACAGCTGTCTGATTTCATCTCTAGGTAGACATGCCATCTATAGGATATGACCACTGGATTTGGTACGATGGTCACTTTTACGTTAAGAAGGCTTATTACATCCTCACGTCCAACTTGAATCCCCAACTGAGGGTCAAGGAACGTGATTGTAGGTTAGTTTGGACTCTGGGAATCCCTATGAAGGTAAAAATATTCCTTTGGGTCCATCGTTGCAAGGATGCTGGCCAAAACACGCATGGCCAATTTTGCAACATGAGATGAAATTATTTGTGGTATATGTAGCGAGGCCGCCAAGGATCTCTTGCAACTTTTCTACTCCTGTGCCTGCACTTGCCAGATTTGGGATGTTGTCGATATCATATTGGTTTATACCTCTACACGTGAATTTGTTAAGTAGTTTTGCAGACAATCAATTCATGCTCGATGTAGAGGATGTAGTCCACTTAATTACATCTCTCTTGTTGAGACGTGGCTATCTTGTTGTCGATATCATCCCTCTTGCAGAAAATTAATATATTTTTGGACTGACACCATCATGGATGTTCCCCGTTTTTTGGTTTAAATAAGCATATAAATACATTGAGAATGGGAAAACATTTTGATTATCTTTATGCCTTAATTGTTGCTCTTCGTTAGGGCTTTTGAAGCATGCTTCTTGAAGAAGTGCTTGCTTCTTGGAGAAGATTGACATGCCTACTCTAAAAATTGTGATACCATACCTCTATACTATGTGAGAAACATTTCAATCTTCTGGATTTTGACATCAGATTGATAACGGGAACCCGCCACCTTTGTTGACATTCTCTGTTGGGCTCACTCGACTAGGCGTTTGGCGGACCCCTTTGTTATAGATGTGGCGATTCTCTATTTAGGTGCGATTTTTCACGTGAATAAGGCTACTGTCTTAGGCCCATCTACGAACCTTTCTAACACAGAGAATAGCTTCCACTCGAGGAGGGTTTCGATTTCTTCATCACCTCTTAGTCTTTAACATCATGTGCTGATACCGAACTTGGGTCCTTCTCGGTCAGGGGAGTGATGTTTCGAGGGTCGTGGCATGTCTGGAGCGCAGGGGGTGATTGCAATATCCATCGACTGTGGTGCTGGGGGAGCTTCGAGCTCCACAGGTGGTTGTGGTACTGATGGAAGGGGTAGGGAGGGCTCTAAAAATGGGGGGAGGTCGGACCCTCAAAGAAAGGTGCCTAATCCTTCACATTGGATGAAGCATGGGGGGACATGAGCTGTGGGATTCGACGTAACACAATCAGGATGAACATCTTTTTGATGGGTTGGCATCCGATTTGTCGACGCAACTGGTGACCTTCTCGCGGAATCGTTGTCGACCAAATGCATTGGAATGTGAGTCTAGGTTGTTGGAGGGTGGTCAAGTTATTGTAGGACATGAGGGTTTTGAGATTGGGTTTGGATTTGTGGAAATGGGGCTGAGATGCCTCGAGAAGGGGCAGTAGGGGGTATTGTGCTGCGGAGTATCTTTAACAAGGTGGAGATAATTGCAGTTACTGATGCTGAAATGGAAAGGGTGGAGATGATTGCTGCTACTAATGTAGAAATGGAAAGGATGGTGATGAATGTTATGTTGATACTTAAAAAAGGGTGCTTTGCGTGGTAGTGGTAGGATGGAGTGTAGAAAATGAAGCAGAAAGGCTCTACATGCAGGAGATTGCACTAACATTGGGGGTACAGATGAAGGGGGCTTCCCCCTCGGTTTCCCAATGAAACTCATAACATGCAATGTGAGGGGCCTGGATGAGTCATATAAGCGATTAGCGGTTGGGTTTTTGCTGGGTGTTGGCTAAGTGGAAAACTGATATTGCTTGCATCAGTAGACCAAAATAGATTCTTGGGGATCAGTGAGGTGGAGTTCCACACCTGGTCCCTATCTTGACGAGTTCAGAGCTGTCTTGACGAATGGAAGCTTGGGGGGAGTAGGGGTTGCATGGAATGGTGACATTTATACGTTAATTGACGAGGTGATCTTGGCTCACTCGGTGTCTATGGTTTTGGCACGTAAGTTGGACCAATCCCGTTTTGTGGTGACCTCGGTGTGTAGTATTGCGGGTGCATTCCACAAATACGAGGATGAACTGCGTCAGATTAGAGTAAGTTTTCCGGAGATGGCATGGTTGCTGGGTGGGGATTTCAACGTAACACTCTATGTTGAGGATTGATTGAGGGGGAGAGGTGTGTAGGACCCTGGATCGACTCTCTTTGGTGATATCGTGGAGGAGCTTGGACTCTAGGTTATGGGTGTTTCTAACTGTTGGTACATTTGGAGTTATTCATCATCCCGTTCGCTCATTGATCATTTTATTCTATCTGTTAAAGCTTTGGAGATGTTCAACTTGCCTGCAGTGACCTCCCTTTCCTGATGAAGGTTAGACCATAAACCATTATGTCTTTATTCTTGTAGCGGTAGGGGATCTTCTTCATACTTTAGATTTGAGCGGTGCTGGTTGTTGGAGGAAGATTTCCATGATATGGTGCGTTCTTTCTAGTCAGAATCAGGGGTGGATGGTTTAGCTACGACGAATTTGCATTGAAGTTGGCGGCACTGAGGCACAAACTTTTGGTCAAGGCCCTAAATGTTGGTTTCGGCCACCATTTCGGTGACCGACCGCAACGGAATTTTAGAATTTCGGTTGAAATTCGACCAAAATTTCGGTCATTTTTGGTACTAGGGCCCTCATATTTCTGTCATTTCAGCCATTTCGGTCGAATTTCGATTTTGACAGGATATCGATATTCGACAGAAATTCGACTGAATTTCGTTGAAATTTGAGGCCATGCTTTTGGTGTTCAAAAGGAATACTCGGTCTTAATGCGAGTTGAGGAGGAATTACTCACATGAGGAGTTGGGGAGATTAAACTCGATAGAGGATGAGGGGGAGTTGGACGTGAGGAGCTCGTTAGTCGATGGTTGGTATATAAGTTTTTGGTGAGGATTAGAAGTGTTTGTATGAGCGGCGACAAAGGTTGGACATAAGTGGTTGAAGGAAGGGGATGCTAATATTAGACTTTTTCTCGCGGTGGCAAACGGTAGGAGGAGAAACATTATACATTCAATAGGGTTGGGGGGACTGGGGGGAGGAGTTCATCGGGGAGGGGGGATGTAGCGAGGACGGTTACATATTACTTAAGGAGCATGAGCAAGCGACCTCCTCGCTGTAGGTCGCAGTGGTTAGGGGTGAACCATGTTTCTAACGTGGATGCAGAGTCCGTGACAGGAGGTCTAGGTTGCAGAAGGTTCATGTAGTGGTTTTCAGGTTGAATTCGGGCCTATCCTGGGTTGGATGGTTTTCCCGTTTTCTATTATAGGGAGTTTTGAGATCTCACTACGGAGGAAGTGTTGGTAGTGATGACAATATTTGATAAGGGGAAGTGTGTCTTTGATTGACTCAATTGTTCCTTTAATTTCCTGCTCCGTAAGAGAGATGTGGCATCAATAATTGATAATTACTTGCCAATTGTTCTTTACAATTTGATTTATCTTGTGATGGCGAAGTTGCTGGCCAATCGTCTGGGGGGATGGTGAACAAGATTATATCTCCGGCTTAGAGTGCCTTTTTGGTAGACTTGTGGAAGGTAGACTTTTCGAAGGTTTTTGATTGGTTGGGCTAGTGCTTCCTTTGGGCGTCGCTGTATAGGCGGGATTTCCCAGATAGATGGATTGCATGGCGGAAAAGGTATATTACGATCTTGTCGTTGTTGTTTGTGTGATTGTGCTCTCGATGGGAGGTTTCTTTCAGCCTCAACGGATGTTCTGCATTGTTACGCGTTAGCGTCACTACTTTTTGTTTTTGTGTCTGACGCATTGATGATCATGGTCGATCGGGCCGTCTCTGGAGAATATTGCAATGGTTATTCGAGGGACGAGATCTCTATTCCCATCGTCCAGTATGCGGATGACACGATTCTTTTTGCAGAGGGTGAGGCAGGCAGTTGCAGAGGTCTATCAGTAGTCATGGACTTTTTCAATACTGTCTTTGGTTTGAAGCTAAACGAGGACAAGTCGTAGTTCATTCTTTTGGCTTATCAGATGTGGAGATTAATTTGTGCATTTCCTGGTTGCGTTCGTCGCATCAGAACCTGCCGCTGCGCTACTTTGGTGGGCCTCTGGTGGTCGGCAGGATGCATACTAGCGACTGGTTATCAGTGATTGAGATGTTGGAGCAGAAGTTGACTGGATGGAATTCTGTTTGCCTGTTTGGGGGGGGGATAGGTTGATGTTATTGCGTTAGGTGCTATCTGCGATGCATATCTTCTTCATCTCCTCAAGGCAAGGAAGGCCATACCGGTATCCAAGGTTCAGAAAGTCAGTATGTGGCATTCGTTCGGTCAGGCGGTCCTGAGTGTGTAAACGGATATGCGGAGGTTTATGCGGATTATGCGATTTGCATTATTTTAATTAAAAATATTAAAGATATATATATTTAATTGTGATGTCAGAGACAAAAAACTACATGTTTCCTTTAAATTCCTACAAAAACATACTTTTAAAAATAAAAAAAGGCAGCACAAAAAAATCGAAATAGTTCATTTAGATATCAAAATATGTGTTTGAATGTAGAATGTTCAATTATAGAAGGTTGTAAACATGTTTCTAAATTCAAATCTAAATCGTCTTCAAAATTGGTTGTTGGAATATCATCCTCACTTTCTGAATCACTCATAAATTCTTCTTCTTCTTCTTCACCCAAAGTTGACAAAGCTTCTGCATTCCTTGGGTCCTTCTATTACATACAAATTCTTCTGCTCCATTTTCTTCTGCGACCAAGTTCTATGTTAGCCCTGACCCTTGAAAGATTTCTTCTTTTTCTTCTTCACTGGCACCAACCCAATCCATAACATGTGTTCTGTCCTTTAAATTAAATGGATCTCTCCTATTTAGTGATCGAAGCTCCTTCCGCTTTGAATTGAATTTCACAAAAATGAGAGAATTTCACAAAAATCAGATCATTCAATCTCTTGGTTTCTAGTTTGTTCCTTTTTTGGTATGAATCTGCATTAAGAATATGTAAAATTGATCACGAGTCAATGAATATATTCAATTGTACATCCGAATGATAAGAGTTATATCGATGCGATTGAGCTCCAATTCCTCTCACTGCCAAAAGAAGGGGATGCCAACTTCAGAATTCTCAAAGCCGTTTCTTTCAAATAAGGTGTTTGAGAACCATATAACAACCATCAAGGCGCTTTAAGAGGTTTGACAATTATTTTTTTGTAAAACAGTAAATCTAACTTATGAACTTTAAAGTCGATAATATGATTGCGCTATAATATCGTGATTGAAATCATCATCATTGGTGGGTCTTTGTCTGACAGCCATCGGCTTTCCAAATGCTCCTTCTCCCGTTCGGTAAATATGAATCTCTTTCTTTGTGATGTCATCCTGAATCTCCAACTGTGGATAAAAAATCTCCATGCATTCCATTAAACCTTCAACTATGACGCTATCCTTAGAAATTTCTTCGCAATCCTTGTAAAAATTATAGGGATAGAGATAAAAAACTGCAGGATAGAGGATGCTTTCAAATCGTACTTTCATCTTTAAGGTAATAGCATCTATAAAGGGCTTGTAGGAATGTTCAACATCTTTAAAAATAGCTTTTATTTCTTTTTTTGCAACCTCCAATCCTCCATATACAATGCCCATTGACGGCTTCCTTTCTCCATCAACACCACGCAAGAGGCAGATTAGTGGAGAGAAGATCTTCAACGTCAATGATACTTGTCTCCAAAGTGATGAACTGAGGACAACGGATGCGACCACCTCACCTTTTTTAGTTTTTGACCACTTACACTCCCTCCACTCATCAGAAGAGAACATCAACCATAATTTCTCCTTCTTGTCCATTACGCTTTCTAGTGTAAGGAAGTGGTGGCAAATCTTGTTTGCCCTGGCCGAATAATTTCACCCCTCTGGGTGAACTGTCTCATCAAGCTGAAAGTCTTTGCATGACTGTAGATAAATTAGGTGAGAGTTCTAGCCTTAGTGATGCAATTTTTTATGTTCGATTGCTTGCCAATCTCTTCAAGTACAAGCTCAATGCAATGAGCGGCACATGAAGGCCAAAATGTCCTTCGATATTTGGTCTTAAGAAGCCTCCCAACTGCCATTTTGCAGAAGCATTATCAGCAACAACTTGTATAACATTGTCTTCTCCGACATCCTTGATACACTTCTCTACGAGAGATTAGATGTATTCAGCCGTGTGAGAATCGACAGATGTGTCAACATACTTCGAGAAAGTTGTGCCCAGATCACAATTCACACACAAGTTATAATACTTTTTCCTCTCATATCACTCAACACATCGATCATTATTGAACTACCGTTGTTCTTCCACGATTCATTGAGACACTTTAAATATTCTTTTGTTTCATCCACTTCCTCCTTCAACAAAGTTTTTGCAATTCATAGTATGAAGGTGGCTTGTATCCGCTTCAGTATTGTCCAATTGCCTCACACATTCGGTAGAGCTGGGTGGAATATAGC
Source organism: Ottelia alismoides (assembly GCA_037367405.1). Lineage (NCBI taxonomy): Eukaryota > Viridiplantae > Streptophyta > Magnoliopsida > Alismatales > Hydrocharitaceae > Ottelia > Ottelia alismoides. Next base: position 147,231 of record JAZKJV010000872.1, on the reverse strand, counting down.
AAGTGGATTCCGCTGTAGTAGGCTTGGAGGAGGTAGCCTTATCTGATCTAAAATCTAAACCTGACACAAAAATTATGGGTCGTTAAAAATAAAAAAGTACAACAATCCATTTATCCAAGAGGATAATTTAATCACAAAAATAACAAAACCATAGTTTATCCTTGATACACTCCATTTTCCTAAACATTTACTTAATGAAGTTTAAACGGTTACATGTATAATTGTTGGCACTTGGCAACAATCAAAATATAACCTAATCTTCTATAAAACTAAACTTTTTGACAAAATAATACCTAAAAAAATCTTAATGAATCAGATTATCAACATAAGATTGCATTATTAACATATTAGTAAAAAAATATTGTAATAGATGATGAATGTTGCATTATAAAAATAATAACTTCTATATTATAAACAAATATTCTTGCTCAGAGTAATTGGAGTTCCTTCAATGGTGGATTTTGGTGGCTGAAAAGGTGCTTTGGCTGGCGAAGAAGCCAAGACAGGTCGTGCCGAGGTGCAGGATCTGCTGGGGGGAAGATGCAGCCATAGGAGGTGCTGGGGGCGGAAGTCGGCGATGTTGGTGCTGCTGTGTTGTTCAACTCAAGAGGGCAAAAGCGTAGGCGGAAGGCGAAAGTCGGGAGGTGGTGGAGAAAACGCATGCTCGAGCCGCTGGAGGCGCTTCAACTGGGGAGGAGGCGCTGCGAACTCGTGCGGTGGAATGCTGTTGCATGGTTCAAAGAGTGAGGGCGAAGGTGCAGGCGCACGACGAAATTCAGGAGGAGGAGTTGGCGGGGAAAATGTAGGTTCGAGCCACTGGAGGTGCTTCAGCTTGGGAGGAGGCATTGCGTGTTCGTGTGGGTATAAACCTTCTTTATCAAGTCACCTGAGTGATAGTATTTTGATGTAAAAGCTGATCAAGATGCTGTCTCGAGATACACATGAGGAGAAAATGTGTTGATGCTGCTAGCAGAGTAATTCTATGTCACCGTTTGTTTCCTGGAAATCACGGAACCTTTCTATGTACTTGTCTGGAATATGCTTCGTGGTGGAGTCCATTGACAGCCGAACTGTATTTTTGTTGTATTGAGCTGACTTGGTCCCCCGAATCTCTGGATTGGACATAGGACTTTCTTTTTGAATACCAAGTTTATAAAATATAACTAGTGTTATCTATCGTTTGCTCATGAAGCATTCTTTTTGGATAGCTAGGATAATTGGAGTGGTTGCACACACGTACATCGAATAACCAAACTGTTGGTAACAGGTGCAACTCGTTATGTTGAAAATTCTGAGGCGAGAAAGAAAGACACATTGAAAAATTGGAATTATTTGAGGGATGCGTCTTAACAGGTTTCCCGTCCCAAAAATTGCAATATGCATCTCTTATACCACTAGGAGTCTAGGGCACATCATATTCTAGAAGCTCTATTTATTTTTTATGGAACTTTACTGATGACTGGTTCGACTGTGTCCTCCTAAGAACTTGCTCAGTCAGTCTTGTTCTGGCTTCTTTTTGCAGTATGGGAGCGGAGGGCTGTCTATTTTGCTGTTATTGGACCCGTCACATCTTTTTATAGGAAAGCTAATAGTAATGTAGTATGTAGGTAGTCAACTCACATTCTGAAACAATTTTCAAGTTTTTCTGCGCATGCTTTCACCTTACTCAAGCCGGTTCACAAAAGCTTGTCATTCTGATTGTAATGCTCTTTTGGTTAGCTGCACCTGTCTTGTTAGCATCCTTCCACCTTGATATAGCTGTTGTGGTTCATGGAATTCTCACCCAGAACGATTGGTATGCATCCATATCAGATATGATCTGTGCGTACACAATATCCCATGTCAATCCTCTCTGCTGGAATATTTTTCAAGACGGTATAGTGGGAGTCAATATTGTGATACATATCGGATTGAATTTTATGCAATAAGGTGGGATATGCTGATAGCTGTTTAGAGTGGGATTTTCAGGTTCAAAATTAAATTAGTTAGTTAGGCCAAACTTGGTTATCGTTTAACTGGCTCTAACCAATTGTAGTGTACTTGAAGCCATCATGACTGCCTGAATTGCATGTCCGAGGTGATTCTGTGCGTTAGATTGGTGAAGTTCTTTACTTTATTGTTAAGTTGATGTTTCGAATAGTACGACGAAGTGGAGGGGCGGCAAGGCTGCAAAAAAAGCATTGCATGTCTGGAACATGTTCCCACGTAAGTGGGCGAATGACTTCTTTTCCATACTATCTAAGACTGGTATGTATAATCCGTTTTCATCAAAATGTGTAGCTTCAGTAGACCCGTAGATCATGGAACAAATAGGGTTGATAGGCCAATCCACTGCATCCTTTTGTAAATTTGTATTGATCTTATAATTTTGGACAATTATTTTCTTTATGCACCCCTCTTCACCAAATTGATGGAAGAAATATCTATGGCAGCTTTGTAGTAGCGATGATTTTTGATGACATATATAGAAGTTTTTTGGGTTGGTGTCTTTTCGACGCTAAACAATTTTTTCCTTTCAAATTTTTGATGACACTTGTTTCTCACGGCTTTCATTGTTACCTTTGCAAAAGACTACATTTGAAGATGTCTTTCCTTCGGAGGTTACCACCGTGGAAGAATATCTGCAGCAGGTACTTTTATATTTTTTTGTAAGTGAATTATATTCATTATTTTCCGTCCATTTTCTTGATGTGACGAGTATGTGTTGAGGATTTGGATGAGATAATTTATCCGAAAACCTCTCATTTTCTAGATGACACAGCGACTAAACCTTATGGCTATCTTTTATCCATATATATTTTTTGTCATAGCCATTTTAGGCTATCTTCTAACTATATATATATATATATATTTGTCATGGCGATTTTATATATGATTTTTTTGGGGGAGGGTTGCATGTCATATCCATAAAGGATAGAAAAACAACCATTTGCATGTAACATGATTTCGGACACCCTGAAGTTGGATGGATTAGATATACACCATATTCAAATAGGATATCTTGATAGATATATTAAATTTTGACAGTGTATTGGAGAGTGGTAATTTGGGAATATCTAATGTTGCTGATAGTTGAAATAAAATCCTTGAAATGATTCAAAATGGGCTATTTTCTCGGGAGTTTGGTTCTGACTAATTCCAACTATTATTTTTGGGTTCTTGTTCTTTTGTTGGGATCTATTATATTGGATTTTTTTGCACATGATATTATTTGATGTTTGATTGGATCTAAGAAATTGATGAAATGTGTTGTAAGTGTTTATGCTTCCATACTTCATCCCTTACATGTGCGATCTATCTCAAAAGCTCAGTTTGATTAGTTAGGGCTTGTAAAGAATCCCTACCAAATGAGGTGTGAATGGTGAGAGCGAGGAGTAGGGGTGTAAACGGACCGAACATGAGCGAACCTATATTTTTTAGGTTCGGTTCGTTTATTTAATCGAGCCTAAACTTGTGTTCAGGTTCGGTTCGTTTATTTTCGAACCGAATCTGAATCGAACCTCTTTTTAAACGAATCGAACCTAAGCGAATATCGAACTTAAGAATTCTCTAATAAGAGGGAGTGAAAAGAAGAGAAATGGAAATATATATGTGTGTCTACAATTAGAATAAATATTCATTTAGTTTTTTCTTTATCTAACTCATCTTCATCTTTTGAAAAAAATAGATTAACAAGGATTCGTCTCTTTGAAAAAACTATAATTATAATATATTTTACATCTATTCAGATGGGGATAAGGAATAAGAATAATGTGGAGATATTCGATAAGTAATGTTTGTACTTGTTCTATTGATTTGAAGATAAAGAAGGGAAAAGTACTAGATGCATAGATGATAGATGTTGTAAACACGATGTGACTATTTATTTTTGGATAGTTTATATTGAGATACAACCCACTTATCTCGTAAATATCTAGTTATCTCTAGACAAAATTCACTTACCCTAGGATAAAAACCACTCATCTCAGAATAAGTCCACTTCTACGGATAAGGATTTGTAAATATGTATATGTGTATGTTTATCGAGCTTTTAACGAATCGAACCTGAGCGAACCTATGATTTTTAGGTTCGGTTCGTTTATTTAATCGAGCCTAAACATGTGTTCAGGTTCGGTTCATTTATTTCTGAACCGAATCTGAATCGAACTTTTAGCGAGCCGAATCTGAGCGAATATCGAACTTGAGAATTTTCTTACACCCCTAGCGAGGAGGTTCGGGACCAGGAGCATGAGAGAGGGGTTGTCAATCATGGAGAGGGTATGCTTGGGCTACATGTTGGCATGTAGGGTGATGGACAATGGTGGTTGGTGCAATAGAGGTGTCATCCAAGAGCAACAGAGACATTGACTTGTATGGTATGTCCACCTTGATATTCCCTTATGCATTCGCTCTAGTTTAAAAAGACTTATTTCAGATATGTGAAATGGATATTATATATGGATTGATGGGATCCATGATTTGCTTTTCATGATAATGTAGCTGGACATTGAAAAAGTAATTGCAAATGTGCTGGATTGTGGAAGGTCAAGTATTTGATATTTTTGAGGAGCATTCTCATTCCTAGACAATAGTTGCAGAGTTGGATGGATGGTCGTGGAATCAGGGGACTATCATGGCTTCCTCGTTATCAGATACATCTGCTACACGGGCACATTTGGCGGTGAAGAGATTTTTAGAGCTTGTCAGGTAGCCTGGTTCGGTGATGTGAGTTCTTTATAGAAGTCCACCTTCCTTGCATATGCTTGAGCAACACTGGCATTTGCTTGCTTCTTAATGGACCTATGTTTGTGGCTGATGAGTCAATCATTTTGTGGAGAAGGTTCTCTATCCACGATCAGGGTCTTGGAGTGCTAAGTCAGAAACGTCCCAGGGAAGGGGATTGTGCTTAGATATTGGGAATTGAAGGGCTTTGAGATGGCATTTCAACTACATGGACAACGTTTGGAGTTTCCTTCGTGAATCTCATCCGAGAGGTCTGTGTCAAACACAAGTTGTAGAAGTCGGTAGACGATGCTCAGCCGGCTTGGTCACCGATTAAGGATTATTTGACATACGAACAACTAATCAGATTTAGTCGGATTTTAGTCGAATTTAATTTTTATTTTTATTTTTAACTTATCCACAAGATGAAAGATCCACACTTAGACGTGCTGATATTTTGATTTTTGGTTGGATCGAAGGGAAACATGCTTGTGCAGATTTTACAGGAGTTTCACCAATGGTGGGGTTGAAGAGTGGGACCTTCGCAGCAGGGCATGCTGCCCTTAAAGCTTCTTCAGCAAAAGTTGTGAAGCTGAAGGATATGGTTAGATCCTCAAGCGCCTCACGGAAGCGTGATCGTCGTATCGAATACGACGAAGAACGACTAGTCGCACTAGTTGTTCTATGCAGCGGAAATTAAAAAATTTTCATGTGACGAAACCACATGATCCAAGAACACTTCTCGGATCGTTTCGTCTAAACTAAAACCAAGTATTAGGTTTACCTCTTGAAGCGTGGTTGCGATCAAGTCTCTAAACGAAGAGACCTCCTGTCTCAAGTCCGATCCGTCGGAGGAGACGCTTGCGAGCGCGGGGATGAACCGCGTGCTTCTCGCAATCCATGTTGATGATCCAAGCGGTGGATCTCCTGATCTCGACACACGAGATCCAGCGTCTTCTTTACGAGCAAGGCATGCCGAAGTAGACGGAGTTCCACGAGCAAAACATCGGGCAGCATAACGACGGTGCCGCGGCGATGGAGAGCCTCTCTAGGGCATCCATGGTGGACGGCCATGAGAGGGAGAGAAAGAGCAAGAAAGAGAGAGAGAGAGACTTGTTGTCTCACTTATGTGCAAAGAAGAGCAATGGGGTGCCTCTCCTTTTATAGGGTTTTGGGATCCATGGATCTCAATCCATGTGTCAACACAAATTAAATGGTCCACATTAATTTGTGTTTCTTTCAATGGTCATGATTTGTTGCTAAAAACACAACAACAATTAATTTAATAAAAATCAAATATATATTAAATATAATTTGATTTATATCAAATCAATCTCCATTGGAGAGATAGGAAAGGAGGCAAGCCTCCTTCCATAAGGAGGGTGGACGGCCACCACATTCCTTATGGAATTGTGGCCGTCCCCTCTCCTCATTAGGAAGGGAGCTTCCTTTTTCCTATTACATGAGATTACATTATCTCATGATTCTCTCCAATATTTGCAACAACATTTGTTGCAAATTATTTCACAAAAATAAATCCAATTTATTTTGTGAACATTGCAATCATGCCATTGGAAATTTGTGAATCATATTCACAACCCGAAACAAAATGTAAATTACATTTTCAATTCAATGTCCAATGTGAATCCAATTCACATTAACATTTAATTAACAAATGTAAATCACAAATAGCTCTCTCTTATATATTATAAATCACATTTATAATATATATGACTAATATGGATATTGCTATCCACATTATTCATATCCATGATAATTAAATCACATTTAATCATCTTGGATCTTTATTCTCTTGTTCTCAAATAATATGAATCACATTCACATTATTCACATCTTTGATAATCAAATCACATTTAATTATCTCAGATAACTCTCTTTATAATATGAATCAAATTCATATTACTCATGATAATTAAATCACATTTAATTATCCATTTTCTCAATGCTCGGATATATAAATCAACAATAGAATTATCCATGAATTCCTTCAAGGATAATGCGCTTTCTCCGCAGATACTTAGAGATAAGGACCAGGCGATTGTATTGTTCCACGTATAGTGACATGGATATTGAGATCATATCTCAAATCCAGATCGCGGGCCTCCCATAGTTGCTTGATTAAATCAAGACCGTAAATCTAATCTTCTTATTGCATCTGAATCACATTCAGATCAATGTCCAACACTTGGACCAAGATCAGATTACTTCTCTACTGAGAGGAGTCACTAAAATCCAGACCCGTTTCATCACTCCCTAGGAATGGAAGCGTCATGGTTATACAATCGTTTATGATCACATCACCCTCAGGTATTCCTAATACCTGTACATCCTGCATACTGGAAGACTCAGACTAAACCCGAAGTATTGGATCAACTTTATACTGTCTACTTCATGGTTTTATCAGTAAGTTTCTCATTCGATCATTAGGAGTTGGTATCAATCATACACTTTCCAAAAGCGTATATCATACCTAGGTCTTGATCATATACTTTCCAAAAGTATATATCAAACCTACAAATTCAGTCAAGCTTCCAAAGCGAGACGACCGTGCGCACGGAATTTGATTCTTCCCAATATCTCATGAGTGAGCTCATGTCTTCCGGTTAAGTAACTGAACCTGTATGATCCCTTTGAGAGATCGTATTACTCATATGCCCTTATATGCACACCAGCGCGCCGGTGTGTAGACCTTGATTAGGTCATCAACCTATTGGTCTGCCAAATGTACACACTCAGACATATAGTAACACATCTGTCTCCGGTCAGAGGATGCGTGCCTATATCATGACAGCATACGATATAGGACTTTGGTTATCTCGATCTCGTTAAGTCAACTCTTTGACCTAACTAATCTGACACCTCCGAATCTCTATTCCTATGCAGAGGACCTGCATCAAGAGGTCGGTCAGATATCAGCCTTCAGAGATAAGGATTGCCATCTCCTACTCAGGCTGGAGATCATCTCTTAGCAATCATCTGACGGTGCTTGATGAGTCCTCAATCTAACTCTTTAGATATTCATCCAAGCACCAACCTCTATGATTCAATAGTTGAATCAACAGCTGTATGATCATCAAGATGGCCATGGTACATAACCCTAATTGTACTAAGGGACCTATTATGCAAATTATGTATTCTTCATTTCAGACTAAGGAGTGAATTGCAATAACATTTATTGCATAATGGCTCGCCGTGGGCTCGCATTTCCAACAATCTCCCACTAGCCCAAAGAGCCATTAATGGGCTAATCATTTAAACCCGCACTCATGTGACAATCATAGGCTAGCATTCACTTCCTCAACTCTTTGAGGTGCTATCCCTTTAGATAGGTCAGTACCATTTCTTAAGGGATGGAAGCCTTTCTTGGAATTTTCCATAAATTGGAATATGTCCAAGATGTACTATTAATGTGACAATCCCAATACCCTCTTGTCTTTGCTCCTGAACATCTTCAGAACTAAGATCTAAGAGGTATCTTTGAGTTAAAAAAAGTTATGGAACAACCAGATAGTAAAACACTTATTATTATCCTTATATCATTTTAAATGATCAGGATATCATCTACATTCAGCAAGATGAACACAAAGGCACTCCCACTAAGCTTCACATGGCTCATCAAGATTCTATCTGAAATCATAACAATTATAATTCCATCAAATCTTATGGTCCAACTTCAAGAAGCTTATTTGAGTCCATAGATGGAATCCTTAGTTTGCACACCTTGCTTTCCTCAACCATGAAGCCCTGGGGCTACTTCATGTGAATATCCTCAAAGAGATATTCGTAGAGGAATGCAATATTGACTTACATCTTGAAGATGCAATAGTCAAGTTGTGTAGCTAAGGTTAGCAATATTCTGAGGATTTTAAGCATGGTCACCGAAGAGCAAGTCTCATCGCAAGCAATGTCTTCTCTTCCGATGTGTAGCTCATGGCTACGAACCGTGCTTTGAAGGTCCTCCACCTTCTCATCAGGTTCCCTTTCTCTTGAAGATCCATTTACACCTTTACAGGTATTACCCATATAGGTGGATCCTCGAGGGTCCATATACAACACTTGTATATGAAGTCTACGTTAGACTTTTATTGCTAAAATCCATCTTTCCATGTCATGATCCTTAGGAGCTTCATCACATGAATTCCGATCATTGTCAGACTTAACTGACACATGGAATACATCCTCAAACTCATTTGAAGAGGTATTAATGTTTCATCTTTAATTGTCCTTTTTAGTTTCCAATTTCAGGAGCCTCATTATCTTCTCAAGATTAAATGAGTTCCTACACTTCATTTTCATCTTGATTCTCAAGAGTCAACCTTTAAGAATCACATTCTCAGAGATGAGGTACTTTAAGAATCTCAAGGTCATAAAGTAGGTATCCAATACCATCCTTTATTTTCCTAATGAAGCAGCACTCTCAAGTGCTAGATTCCAACATACATGGAACCTTATTAAGGATATACATTGTAGTCTCTACTACACATACATACCTGGAAACTAAGGGATAATTATGCTAAAATTCATCATTGATAAGATCATGTCACACATGATCCAATTGTATCTCCCTATAACTCTATTGAGTTAAGATGTGTTAGGAGAAATGATATTCATATCTCTATAAGGTATTCTTTGAATTTATCTAACAGGTACTTGCTACCTAGATTAGATCAAATTCATTTTATCTTCCTTCAAACTTTGGTTCTAAACCAAAAATAATGAAATCTTTGAACATTTCAAAAGTTTCTTAGGTGAAGAGAAGAAATCTCATATCATACATAATCATCGATAGATATCACATATCCACAATGTTTACTATGATATAGATGATCCACATACATCAATATGTATGAGATCCTGAATTCCTTGACATCTTACACCTTTATCAGTAAGTTTCTCATTCGATCATTAGGAGTTGGTATCAATCATACACTTTCCAAAAGCGTATATCATACCTAGGTCTTGATCATATACTTTCCAAAAGTATATATCAAACCTACAAATTCAGTCAAGCTTCCAAAGCGAGACGACCGTGCGCACGGAATTTGATTCTTCCCAATATCTCATGAGTGAGCTCATGTCTTCCGGTTAAGTAACTGAACCTGTATGATCCCTTTGAGAGATCGTATTACTCATATGCCCTTATATGCACACCAGCGCGCCGGTGTGTAGACCTTGATTAGGTCATCAACCTATTGGTCTGCCAAATGTACACACTCAGACATATAGTAACACATCTGTCTCCGGTCAGAGGATGCGTGCCTATATCATGACAGCATACGATATAGGACTTTGGTTATCTCGATCTCGTTAAGTCAACTCTTTGACCTAACTAATCTGACACCTCCGAATCTCTATTCCTATGCAGAGGACCTGCATCAAGAGGTCGGTCAGATATCAACCTTCAGAGATTAGGATTGCCATCTCCTACTCAGGCTGGAGATCATCTCTTAACAATCATCTGACGGTGCTTGATGAGTCCTCAATCTAACTCTTTAGATATTCATCCAAGCACCAACCTCTATGATTCAATAGTTGAATCAACAGCTGTATGATCATCAAGATGGCCATGGTACATAACCCTAATTGTACTAAGGGACCTATTATGCAAATTATGTATTCTTCATTTCAGATTAATGAGTGAATTGCAATAACATTTATTGCATAATGGCTCGCCGTGGGCTCGCATTTCCAACAGAAGCACGAGAAAGCATGCACGCAGAATCAACATGCTTTCATCCCTTTTGGTTCTGATACCTTTGGTTTCTTCGCACCAGAAGCTTTTGAGCTTTTAAAGATGATCCAAAAAGTGATGAACAATAATGTGAGGGTCCTAGGTTTATGGTTGTAGTGTTTAGGAGGATTGGCTTTGCAATTCGAAAAGGACTAGTGGTGCAACTTGTTGCCTGCTTGCCTGATGTTTCGATGTCAACTTTTCTCCTTTAAGAAAATTATTATAAACATACCTTTAAAATCAAAGGAAAGTTTTTTAAAGCAGCCGTGAGACCTGCTATGCTCTATGAATCTGATTGTTGGCCTGCGAACCATAGACATGTATTAAGAATGGATGTAACAGAAATGAAAATGCTAAGGTGGATGTGTGGACACACACACACACACACGTAAAGATCAGATTCAAAATGATGCAATAAGAAAGAAAGTTGGTGTAGCTTAGATTGAGGATAAGATGTGAGAAAACCACTTAAGATGGTTTGGTGATTTGCAAAGAAGATCATGTGATGCACCAGTTATGAGATGTGAGTTTTGGGATGTTGAGCCGGCTGAGAGAGTGTGAGGACGGTTTGAGAAATGTTGGAATGAAACTATATGAATGGATCTTTGTTTTTTGGCTATAAGCCCGAGATTGATCCAAGATAGATCTGAATGGAGGCAAAGAATCTATGTAACCGACCCAACTTAATTGTGGGAAAAGGCTTTTTTGTCGTTTTATATAACTCAATAGTCATACTGGTGCGGGGGAGAAGAAAGTGCCGACTGGAGCAGCTGGTGACGTTGCGGAGTGGATGGAGTGTCGAGGAGATGTTGGCAGCAAGCACCTGTGCTGACAACCACTTGTTTAATCACTATGCCAAATGTGACTGGAGTTGGAGGGAAGGAGCCTTAGCGAGAGGGAGGCATTGGAGTTGGTGTGGTTTCGTGATCGAGGATTTTCGAGGGAAGAGTTAGGGCTTACTGTTAGACAGTAAGCCCTTAAAATGTTTATTGGGTTAATGTGTTTTGATCCTAGACCGCTTAGTCGAGTTGGCCGTGGCCTCTAGTTGAGTCACAAACACCCCCCTCCTCGACTGAACTGCTGAGTTCGATTTTTATTGGCTTGGGTCACATTTGACGCACCTCCGACGTATCTATTACAGGTGTGGTTACCATATGTGTCAGACTGTCAGTAACCTCATTTTTCACGTTGTTTTGTGTTTGGTACATCTTGCTTGGGGTAGAAATGTGTGTCGTTGGTTGGGTTGGTGATGGAATTGGTAAAAAAATATTCGAGGTGTCGTGAGTTGGTGGTGCAATTATTTCACAACTCGATAGGCCAAACTTCATATTTACATTGCATGATTCAGAAGCCTTCTAATAGTTGTTTGGATTGCATATATGGTGTTTGCAACTAATAATGTTGGATCCTTCCGGAGCTCTTATGGCATGAAGAGAATATGCTAATTGTTGTCCAATCTCAAGTCGGGACGTACCCTTAAGTGGCTCTTTTTAGTGTCTTAGTGGGGTCTTCCGATCTGGGTCCTCCTTTGTACACAATGATGAACCTCGTGCCTTTGTAAGGTTTTGAAGCCATCCAATGCTGTGGCTCCTGTTCTAGGACTTGAGAAAACAATATCAATTTTAACCACGAGGAACCTCTGATTGTTCTGTGGCATATGTTCTCGCATATGTGGTTTCAGTTGATGTTGTGGTGGATTTGCTGCTTTGGATATTTAGTTGGGGTTGTTCACCCTAAATGGATTAGACTTCGGCTAACATTCAAGGAGCATTTGTCAAGGACCATGCTCCCGCTCCCTTTTGTTGATAACAAATGTAAATGTACCTTTCTCCTTTTTTGACACAAAAGGTCCTTAAATGAAAAGTTATTAAAGGATCTACAAACATTGTTGTGGCAATTTGGAAGCATGCAAAGTTCGTCCAATATTCTCAAATGTTGAAATTGATTGACACGTGAAAAATGCTCCTAAAACTCTTATTCTATGTGGTTTCCATCGTGGAACATGAGGTGGTTTGGGGATTCAGAGAAGACCGACAATAAGATGGTTGGAAGATATGTGCGTGATTTGGAGAATGATATTTTTTGGAAACAAAAATGGGTTTGTGGACGAATCTTGATATGAATCAGGTTGGGTGGAGGGGGGCATAGAGGCCTGCGTAGATCAGAGATTTTTTAAATTGTAATAAGGAAGTGACATCAGTCCACGTTGAAGTATACACGGAGTTTCTTTTTAGCGTAAAATAACCCTGATTCACTTCGATGAAATAACAGCCACGTCCCTTATTCACTCATGGTGAAATAGCAGATATTCCCCTTGATCCTGAGTATTTGAACTAATCAAAATCTTTGGAGCACTTTATGTAGTCTAGATCGATTCTTAACAGGGCCTGGAACCTCCATGGATCGACTCTTTGCCTCTTAATCTCGACTTTTGCCAGTTCGACCCTGTCCCTTTACTAGTTAACGCACCATGGCCTTTCAAATTCCCCACGACTCGATGGGAAGAAATATACTATTCTCTAGAGACAACAGAGCACATATTGATTAGGTTATGCCTCCTTTCACTAGTAACTCTGTGAAAGTATTTGCATCCTCCTCCTTGATCCAGATATGCCTAGATCTCCGTCACCACTCAACTGATGTTTTTTGTCGTCCTCTGCCATGTTTTTATGCTAGGCTTCCCTTTCCTATAGGTCGAGCGTGGTTAGGTCCTTGATGTCTTCAATAATGTCCAACCTCACCACTTCAAATTCTGTTGTGGTGCGACACATCCCTCTATGTTCTTGGTGGTGGTGCGGCACGTCCCTCTACGCTCTCGGACTTCCTTCTTGTAAGAGCAAATTCTACCACATATGGAGGATAATTTAGTGGTCTTATGTGATGTCGCAGTGCCAGAACATAGCGGACCAATGTTCGTTCACCATTTCCCTGAAGTTATCTTCCAGCATCCATGACTTCTCAAATCGGAAAAAGGATCGAGGAACAACACTCTTCTCAGAATTCAGATCAAAGCAGTATGATCTAGGCGAGATCTCGGTCATGACGGAACCGAGGAGAGAGGAAACATCTCCAAAAGCATAGTTGAGGCTAGGAAGCTCTCTATCCTCAATCAGGACCAAGAGTTCTGTCATATTTTGCTTGTATCTGCTGTGTCAACCACCTCCATTTCTATATTATCTACCGCATTTGCTTCCAGTAACACAATCGCTTGGGATGTCCATGTACGCAAACAGACGCGGAGTCCCAAGGAACCAGGTACCTGGCACGCACTTTCGGAAATAATATCTCTGGCTCTTACTGACAATCTTTATCTTTCTTCACCACTGGAGACCACCGAAGCACGAGCATGAAGGTGCTCTTTTGGTGACACCTCAGTAAGCCTCTGCTAGATCGTGTTTCCTTCAGCCCTTGAGGTTGCTAAACCCGACGAACCTTGCAATCCCTTATTTTGTGGCCCCATTCACCACGCTTGAAGCACATGAAATCTTAAACTTGAGGTGCCGTAATCTCATATTGCTGTGGAGAGAGAGAGATCAGAGTTTAGAATAAGTTATCTATTCATGAGGCCTAAGGGTTCTCTTATATAAAGTTGATCTGATAGGCAAATTACATAGTGCAGACAGACAGAAAAGACAATAGATATAAAGGATTGAAGATAACTAATATCTCAACACCCCCTTCAAGCTGGAGTGTAGATATCAACTCAGCTAGGAACAACATCTTTGGAATGATTCTTTAGATAGAGCCTTCGTGAACACATTTGTTGTTTTTTTGTCTAAGCTGATATAAACGGTAGAAATGATACCCTTCTGGATCATGTCTCTTGTGTAGTGATAGTCTACTTCATGCTTGGTCCTCACATTGAATTCTGGGTTGTTGGCAATGAAAAGAGCAAAATGGTTGTCGTGTTGGAGGTACATGGGAAGAGACATATTAACAGTTAGGTCGGTCGAAATGGATATGACCTACATCATCCCTATATTCTCATGTGCCTTAGCTCTGTACTCTGATTCTGCACCAGATCTGGCGACCACCATCTGCTTCTTGCTCTTCCATGATACTAAGGAGCTCCCCATCATTAACACTGCAAAGGTAGAAGTAGACTTCCTGTCCTTGGGAGATCGTGCATAATCTGCATCTGCGCAAGTTGTAACATCAAGGATGCGCGTCTACTAAATAAAAGTCCAGTGCAACAGTGCCAGAGGAGGTTTTCAGATGCCTCAGAATCATATGGACTTCATCCATATGTGCCTGTCTAAGTTGCTCCATGAACCAACTCACTTGGTACATTGTAAAGGATATATCTCGCCTGGTGATGGTCACATATAGGAGCTTCCCAACGATCTCCCTGTACTTCCTCTTATCTACATCCTTAGTGTCTTCATCATAAGGCTTTATTGTCTGGTCCTTGGAACTGGTGGCAGGCCTGCAATCTGGCATGCTCATTTCAGAGAAGATCCATAACATACTTCATTGGGGTCATCACAAGTCCTCGCTCGTTCCTGGAAAACTCGAGTCTAAGGAAGTAAGATAGACTACCATAGTCCTTGGTTACAAACCACTGACCAAGGAAAATCTTAGCTTCTTGAATGCCTTGCAAATCATCCCCTGTAATAATGATATCATCAACATAGACCAGTATAGCAACAATACATCTCTAAGACATCTAAACAATTGGTGAATGGTCTGCAGTCGATGTCACGAATCCCTGTGACTCTTTCAAGTTCGAGAGCTTCTGAAACCATGCTGTTGGACACTCCTTGAGAGCCTCTTGGTATGTGCGTGTGATTTCAATGGTAGATAATTCCACAACAAACTTCCTAAAATCCTTTAAATGTAGTGCCATGGACACTTGTCTAGCGTTGGGTATCTTGCATAGGTATTTTTGCATTTACGCAAGGCAATAAGCTACCCCAGACCATCCTCCTGTGGTGGTCTATGCCCTTCATGTATATCTTCCTGCTCTTCCTTTAAATGTTCATGTTCTCCATTCACACCACCGGTGCCATCGATTGAAATCAAATTTTTAGAATTTACTTAAGATGCGCTGATGTTGGGTGGTGAGAGTTTTATGTTATGTTACTGGTTCAGTTTGTTTATTTCTTTGTCCTTATTATGTAATTTATCCATTTGGGTTTCTCTCTTTTATATGGGAGAACCCTTGGGCTCTTTGAATAGACACGCCAAATCATTATTCTCCACATGTTATCAGAGCGACAATCCTAGATCGGAGCCTGTTTCCTATGATCCAAAATCCTACTTTCCAGCCCTAGCCGCTGCCATGCGCCGCCTAACAGAAACAACAACATCTACGCCTCCGCTGTCGATATCATTTGCAACCGCAACAATGACCACAGCCGCAAGGAGCAGCAGCGGCAACACCGCCACTACTGCCATAAGAAGCAACAACAGTGCTACCGCCGTCTACATTAGATGCTTAAGCAGCAGTCGCTGCTGCTGTGCGTCATCATAGAAGCCACAAACCGCGATTCGGCTGCTCCAACAACCCCTCATTGCAAATCAGCCATATTACGATGATTCATGGGTCTGATTCTGTTGTATATGGTCTGAATCTAGAGGTTTTTTGGTCCAATTTCGATCTGAAAATCACGAAATCAGACCGCCATGGACTCGTTTGAGATTTAGCATGGGCGACGATTGTCTAGGATTTTTGGGGTATGATTCCATGCCTTCAACCATCCTCTTTCATGTCCGTGTAGGCACTTTACGATCTCTCTAAGGTCCCAGTCATCTCTCCATGATGTCAGAAAGTAGAGTCAATACACCATCTACAGGTGCCTTCAAGGATCCATCATCTATTGTCAAGATGGATGGTACAAACTATAAGTTGTGGGCAATGCTGTTCATGGATCTACCACAAAGCCATTGGTAAGAAGCATATCTTGACGTAGGCTGAGCCGGTGGACTGTACTGGGATCAATGTGTCTTGGGAGATTGATGATTCATGTGCAATGGTGTTGCTATCTGGTTCTGTCTATGTTGAGATAGCTGATGATATCTTAAGTCAATCCACAACAAATGCAATGTGGGATATCTTGCTGGAACATACTCTCAAGCAAAGAATGAGTCGAAGATATTGGAACTCCAACATGATATCTTCACGACAAAACATTCTGTTTACATTTCTGAGGGGTATGTTTGGGCGACTCCTTAGTTACATGCCTCTTACGGCCTCACCAAAGCATAACAAGGTCTACATAGATTCTGTCATGACTGGGGTATTTCTGGCAGCCCTTAATACAGAATATGATTCGATTCACTCTCTGCTTCTCACTGATGCTACCATACCTCCTATGGAGGAAGCGTATCACATGCTGAACCGGTTGAGTATCACCTCTGCCACTCCTTCTCAAACATCATCATCTATGGCTGCATCACGTGAAAGAGGTGGTTCATCTCCTTTTAAAGGATGAGGCACACGTGGCAGAGGCGGTCCACGCTCATGTTTGCCATGTTCATACTGTCATCGTTCAAGTCATTCAGAGGACACGTGCTACTCCAAGCACGGTTTCCCACCATCAACTTGTGCTGCTGAGCAGATTTAAACTTCTCCTGATCTCGTCGATCATCGTTATCATGACTTCGTTGCTCGTCTAAGAGAGATCATGCCACTAGTCTTTGGATCTTCTTTTACCGGTCCATCTGATATTGCAACCTTTGTCTCTACTAGTACTTTGGATATTACACATGCATTTACGGGTAGCTGTAGATTAGATCCTTCAGAATGGATAATGTATTTTGGAGTGTCACATCATCTATGTGGAGATCGCTTGTTGTTTGACACTTATAGTCCAACACAACTAGGTAGAGTAGTAGTAATTGTTGATGAGACTCATTCTCCGTTTACTGGACATGGGGAGGTTCATTTGACTCCCTTTATACATCCTACATAATGCTCTTCATGCACCTATCTTCTCCATGAATTTACTTTCTATCAGTCAAATTACAAAAGATTTACATTACCTTGCTATAGTTGATTATTGTTCCATTGTTTTTCAGGATATACTCACGGGCAGGGTGATTGGATGTTATCGTGAACAAGGTTGCAAAAGTCGGTAGTTGGTACTCGGTTGGTCGGGTCACTGACTAAGGATTAATCGGCAGTCGGACGACTAATCGGATTTAGTCGGACTTTAATCGGCTTTGAATTTTATGATTTTTTTAAATATAAAACTCATTTTTATACATATATTTACGTAGATTTATTATATTTTTGTACTATCATAATAAAATAAAAGAAGAAATTGAATTTAAATAAAACATTAGGCATATTATAATAAGTTTGCTTATAAAAAAAGCAAAACATTAAAAAGCATGGTATCTCTAAGCAAAAATTGTTCGATTAGTGTACTTAGTCGAAATAAGTCGGTACTCAGTCGGCCTCTCCACTGACTAGACTAGTCGGACCGATTGGACGACTTTTACAACACTGACCGTGAACATGGAGAGCTGTACAGGTACACTCATCTCCGTATGTTGGTGCCACCTCTCTTTCTGCATATTCAATTTCCCCCTATATATGACATCTCAGATTCGGTTACCTATCACTGCAGAAGATTTGTCGTGTCATACCTGGTGTTTCTATCGAGTCTAGTTTCCGGTGTGAACCATGTCAACCTAGAAAGCATATTCGAGTCGTGTACGTGATCATCATGGGCACATGTACTATTTGGTTTGTATTGCTGATTTTTCCAGACTGTCTTGGGTTTTTTCTATTGAAGCCGGAGTTTGAGGCTAGTAAATTGATTCAGAATTTTGTGGTTGAAATAAAGAATATTTTGTCTCCCTCAATAAAATATACTCCTTTGATAATGCTCTTCAGTTCTGTACTGCACAACTATGTCATTTTTTCAGCTCATGTAGTATTAATCATCAGACTCCATGTTCTTATACTTCTCAACAGAACAGTTTTGTTGGACGCAAACACCATCTTCTTCTGGATATCACCAGGACTCTTCTCGTATAGAGTCGGGCTCCTCTCTCATTCTGGAGTGATACTATGATGACATCATGCTGTCTTTTAAATTGGTTGCCCTCTACCATTTTGGGTGATAAGCAGTGTTGCAATAGTCGTCCGACTATCTCGAATAGTCGGTCCGACTATGCGGTGTGGGGGGGGGGATCCCCGACTGAACAGACCTCCAGTCGGTTAATAGTCGGCCTGACCGAATAGTCGATCGAGTATTCGTCCGAGTGGCTCGACTATTCGACTGACTGGAGTTTGACTTTTGTTATTTTTATTTTTTTTATTTTCAGTTTTCAATTTTTATGACATTTTAACACGGTATCGCCACAAATGTCAAATTCTTTATATCTATTATATTGATTAGTCTTTTATCTTGGATTCATGTTAACTAATGACCATATATATATAAATATAAGAATATATGTATTATAATTAATTTTTATAATAAAAAATAAAAAATCGAATAAATCCGAATAATCGCTCGGATATCGATTATTCTCTATATTCAGTGACCCCTCCGACCGAATACCGAATACCGTCTTCTACAACACTGGTGAAAAGGCATCTTCTCACTTGCTTTTCGAGAGAAGGACCTTTTCTCTCTTATGCCACAAGTATTTGGTTGCGTGGCATTTGTTCATATCTTGCGTCCTGGTCATGACAAGCTCGCTCCTCGAGCTGTCAAATGTATGTTCGTTGGTTACTCTCGCACAGAAAAGGGTTATCGATGTTTTCATCCGTAGAAAGACAATACTTTGTTAGTGTTGATGTTACCTTCTTCGAGTTCGTCATGTACTACTCTTCTACAAGTGACAGGTTGCGTCCCTCTGAGTCTGAGGATGCGGTTGTTTTTCCACCTCTACCTACTCATGTACCCCATCCTGTCTTTCTTGCTCCAATGCCTTCCCCAACATCCAACGCGTCTCAGGCTAATTCTGAAAACTTAGTTTTTACTGATGGAACTAGTGTGCATAATGTACATGTTCAGTCCCATGCATGGTTTCAGATTTCGTGAAATATCGGCGAAATTTCGTCGAAATTTCGGTTTCGATATGGGACCGAAATTTCGAGCGAAATGCCGATATAAGAGCCTTCCTTCACAAAAGTTGCTCGATTTGGGCGAAATGTCATCGAAATTTACTGAAATTTCGACGAAATTTCGATGAAATTTCGTTTCGACATGGTATCGATACGATACCCGATATCGAAATTTAAAATCTTGGTCCCAGGTTGAGCATACAAATATACAGTTAGGGGTGCTAATCGAATGGAATATATTCGAATCAACCAAGATTCTGATTCAATTCATTATAAAAGTTTAAAATTCGAACTCGAATCGAATTTAAACGAATTTGTTAATTTAAATTCAGTTTCAATTCATTTCGAATTTCGAATATTCAAATTCGATTCATTTTCTTTCGAATTTAAAATGTTAATTGATGTTTTAGAGCTCATATAATATGAAGAGAAATATAATATAAATATTTTATTGTATAATTCTAATTTTGAATATATATCACTAAGATAAGTTGAAAATATATAATCAAGTAAAATATCAAACAATGCAGAACATTGGATAACTACCTAATTTTTAAATTTATTATGTGTATTTTACGGTCTAAATATACTTTTATTCTATGATGAAGGAACATATAAATACGATATAATTATAGAGCATGTCAAAGAGTTTAAATATCATCGACGAAAACGCTGAACACATTTTAATTACAATGTCACGTTAAAGCAAGACAAGGTCAAATTTATATAGAAAGTTGATATTATTATTTGAAATAATGTGAATAGTAAAAAATAACGTAGCAAGATAAAACCTCTTTGTTAAGCGTGAGGATCCTCAATATCAAAATAATTGTCATAAAATAAAATATACGAGTTTTTTGATGTACTAAGGAGTAACTTACATTATGATAGAAAAACTCGTATATTGCTCATGTGATGATAACTATCATCTTAACGATGATAATTGTCATGGATTGCCCTGTAAGAAAAATAAATATAAAAAAAGCAGAGGAGTGATATCTAGATAAATTTCGACCCACGACAAATGTTAGGGAGGAAGTTGAAGTAGCAAAACCATCATTTTCACGTGCTAGGGGAAAGGTCACCATAATCTTCCATGATTTTTGAGATCTTTGGTAGATAACGAAAAGAGAAATGGAGAAGGTAGTGTAAGAAATGTGGGAATATGAAAATAAATGTGTGGGAATATCAATCTTAAACATTTGATCTTTCCTAGTAGATTTTATGACTTAAATTTTTTAATCTCTTTTTATATCCAATATTTAGTCTTTAAGTAATTGGATTATACATGCATATATAAACATATGTATTAAATTGGGTGCATCTTAAAGTGCTTAGCGATCCCTTAACGCCTCAAAATTTCTTAATAACACGCTAAGAATGATTAGTACTTATACAAATTGACTTATACCTAAGCTATTGACGCTAGGCTCATGGAAGGAAATATCGCGATATATCGGCGATATATCGATATTGACATGGGACCGATATGGGCTCCGATATGATGATCTATCCCGATTTCCAGGCATTTTCTTCACAAAGGCTCGTCGATATGGGTGATGTTTCGACGATATATTGTCGATACATCGTCAAAATATTGTATCGATATGATATCGAAACAATGTCGATATCTATACGGCCTTCCATGGCCAGGCTAAAATAAGAAGTAAAGAAGGGAAATTAGATGTTTTGTATAACCGATGCATGAAGGACCCATATATCTGACTCATAACATATTTCGGAGTCAAACCACTTGAATTGGTTATGAATGGGAAACGAAAATATATTGAATCTCAATAAAGATGCCTAATGTTGTATATACATGTCATGCATTGAAAGGTCACGTCAATGTATGCA
Source organism: Ottelia alismoides (assembly GCA_037367405.1). NCBI lineage: Eukaryota > Viridiplantae > Streptophyta > Magnoliopsida > Alismatales > Hydrocharitaceae > Ottelia > Ottelia alismoides. Next base: position 125,896 of record JAZKJV010000872.1, on the reverse strand, counting down.
AATCATTGCGATGATGTCTGGACATGATAAATTATATCAATGGAACATATATCTGATTATAAGTTTAAAAGTAACTCCTTAATAATTGTAGCAAGTTGGTTTGACAATATCTTTAGATGCTTGTACATGTCATGCTTAGAGATATTATGCAAATGCTAATTCTTTCAATGTAAATTTAACATTTCAACTTTTTTAGTATATATTCATATATTATTTTTAGCATCTATTTACTTGCAAACGAATTGAAATAAACGCATGTCAATCTTTAATTATAATATAATTCTTTGCTTTCGAATATTCAGAAAGGATCCCAATCGGCCAAAAGTGGGTTTGTTACATGTATGTATGTAAATATGTATGTCTTATATGCATGTATATATGTATGTATTATGTCCATGAATATAAATATATAGATACATATATACATATATGCATGTCAACTGCAGATCACTCCTTGTTGAGATATTTGTATCTCTTTATATTTGTTTGTTAATTATATTTCTTTTGTGTACCTCGCATGTAATTTAGCCAGGGCTTTTCTCCTTCATAAGAGAGCGCTCGAGCTTCTATAATGAATAACAATTCTATTTTTCCTCGAACATGGCATCAGAGCAAAGGTTCTAGATCGGAGTTCTGTATCCCACCAAACCCTAACTCTACCCCCTTCCCCCCGCTCGTCGCCATCGACCTCTCCTCTGTCGCCGACCTGCACAACCGCCGACTAGCCGCGCTTGCAACCTAACAGTTTCCTCCGGCTGTCCCTGCTGTCCCAACAGGCATCTTCGGTCGCCCCCTCCGGCCAGCCCACCTGCTGGTGAGCCTTGCCGGGTGCCCCAACCACTGGCCAATTCAGTCGATCGTCCCTATGGGTAGCTGCATTTTTTCGGCCTTGCCGCTCGCTGCCGCTTGCAGACTGCGGTACATGCCCGTTTTGCTGGCCTATAAGGTCTGATTCTGATTGAAATATATGATTTGGGACATATAACTCACTTTTTCCGGCCCAAGACTGTAATAAGATTGAAGAGGATGGTTGTATAAGTCTACACGTACAACCGCTCCTTCATATGATTGTGTAGTCTTGCTTAAAGAGGTCTACTCCCCAGTTTCTGTCCGGATTTTCGGCGATTATTTCATCATGTCATTTAACAAGGGTAACGTTTTTGGTCGTCCGGTGCTTTCAAGGGCTCGACTTCTCCCATAAAGATGGTTGTTATCAAGTATGAGTTATGGTCCATGCAATTTGGCACCTTATGCAGTGCCATAACAAGGAGTACATTTTGACTGATTCAGAGTCGACGGACAAAACAAGGGCTAATGCTTCATGGAAGCAAGATGATGCCTATGCATGGATTTATTTCTTCGGGGTGCGCTCCACGTAGATTGCCAACGACACCATGAAGCAACCCACAACCAATGTTATACAAGATATCCTAGCTAACACATATGGGCAACCGAAGAATGAGAGCAAAGTACTCTAGTTGCAGTGTGCCATTTTCCCGACCAAGCAGAATGGTCGGCTTCTTCATACCCACTTCTCGCATCTCCGGGGCATGTTTGAGTGTCTTCATAGTTTATGCCCATCTCTACTAACACTGACCAACAACACGTATACAAAAATGCCACTATGACAGGAGTTTTTCTGTCATCCCTTGACTCAGAGTATGATGCAGCAGACACTCAAGTGCTTATAGAAGAGACAATACCTTAGATGGAGGAGGTCTACAAAAGGCTGAGCAAGATCGCTACTCTGTCTGCTACCGTGGCTCAAACTCCCTCTACGATGGTCGCTTCTTGTGGCAAAGTAGGTATTTCACATCGCGGAGCTGCATCACTTATCCTATTACAGAAGGAGCTGATACCAGAGAACAGAGAGGCTGATGACCTCGATGTACCTATTTCCTTGAGGACGCCACGTGGTAACTGTGCCACTTATCCTCTTCCTACGCATGTTTCCTTGTATTATTTTTCAGTGGAGTATATGAGTTTTGTTATGAGACTCTCATTTGTTACTATCCTGCGAACATATTAAGATGTCATACAAGACAATAGTTGGCGACTTGCCATGAGACTCTCTGCTGTTAGCCTGTTACTATCCCGTGAACATATCAGGAGGCCTTATAGGACAATAGTCGGCGACATGCCATAGAGGAGGAGATGGCTGCTTTGTAGTCTCGTGGTACCCTGAGTGTTGTTTCTGCTCTTCTTGATGCCTCTGTTTTGGGGTGCAAATGGATCTTTACGGTGAAGCAACGAGTAAATGGCAACGCGCATTGTTACAAGGCAAGGCTTGTAGCGTGTGGGTTCACCCGTACTTATGGGGTGGACTATCAGGACACCGTCTCTCTGGTTGTTAGATATTCGACATTGAACATTCTTTTATCAGTTGTTGTTTCACGAGACTGGTCTCTTTTTCAACCTTGATGTGAATAACGCGTTTCTATATGGAGATCTTTAGAAGGAGGTATATATGCAACAACCACTAGGGTTTGCTGCTGAGGGGGAGTCTCAGAAGGTATATAGGCTCCACAAGGTGATTTATTGCCTGAAGCAGAGTCCGAGGGCTTGGTACCAGAAGCCTTCTTTATTGATAGAGCACTAGGGGTCTGCTCGATCCACTGCGGATCACTCGCTTTTTATTCAGTGGACACAGAAAGGTACTGTTGCTATTCTTGTCTATGTTGATGATATTATTGTCACGAGTGATGATGAGCATGTCATTCATGCTGTCAAGGAGTTCCTAGGTCAGCAGTTTGTGACCAAGAATCGTGGCAATCTTCGATACTTCCTTGGATTAGAGTTCACCATGTACCGGCGTGGTCATGTGATGACCCAAAGGAAGTTTGTGACTGATCTTCTACTGGAGACATATATTACTAGGTGCAAGCCTGCTACTACCTCTATGGATCCAAGTATGAGATTATATGATGATGACACTAAGGACGTAGATAAGAGGAGAAACATGGAGCTTGTTGGGAAGCTCCTTTATGCTACCATCCCCAGCCAGATATATCCTTTGCTGTGAGCAAGGTGAGCCAGTTCATGGAGCAACCTAGGAGGGTTCATATGGATGCGGTCTATTTGATTTTGAGATATTTGAAGATTTCACCTGGTACCGATCTTATATTCAACATAGGTACGTCTCTTGAGGTGGCTTCTTGTGCAGTTGCAGACTATGCAGAATGCCTTAGAGACAGAAAGTCTATTTCTGGCTTTGCTATTTTTATTGGGAGCTCTCTCGTGTCATGGAAAAGAAAGAAGCAGACAATGATTGCTAGATCTAGTGCAAAATTTGAGACTCTGAGTACATGGCTATGGCAGAGGGAAAAACATAGATGATGTGTGTTAAATCGGTTTTGACTGATTTTGTTGTTGAGGTTCCTCTTCTCGTGCATCTTTTATGTGACAATCAAGCCGATCTATTTATCCCCCATAATCCTTCATTTCATGAACGAACCAAGCATATAGAAGTCGATTGCCACTACATCGGAGACATGATTTAAAAGGGTCTCATATCCCCATCCCATTTTTCTGCTGGAGATCAGACAACTGATATTTTTACCTAGACACTTGCTAGAGGCCATTTTCAGAGATGTTGTTCCAAACTAGGTTTCATAGACATATATGCTCCAGCTTGTGGGTGAATGTTGAGATATTTATTTCTCTTTATATTTATTTGTTATTTCTGTTTCCTTTATGTACCCTCTATGTATTTTACCTTGTGGTTTTCTCCTATATAAGACCCTAGGGCTTCCGTAATGAACAACAATTCTATTTTCCTTCCAACACTCCTTATTTGTTCAGAGGTCCCATAAGGAAAATGTACTGGTGTATGTTGATGATATCATTATTACAGGGGACAATACAGAGGGAGTCCAAGCAGATAAGGATTTTCTTGGACAATAGTTCATTATCAAGGACCTTGGTAGTTTACGCTACTTCCACCGGTTGGAATTGCCGGGAACCAATGAGGTCTTGTGATGACCCATAGAAAGTATGTTACAGATCTTCTCTCAGAGATATGTATGGCGGAAAGCAAGCCAACCACTACTTCCATGGACCCAAGTATGAAGTTATATGATGATGGCGCTGAAGAAGTAGATAAGAGGAGATACAGAGAGCGTTGGGAAGCTTCTATATGTCACCATACCAAGCTAAACATATCCTTTGTAGCGAGCAAAGTGAGCCAGTTCATGGAGCATCCTAGATATGCACATGTGGATGCTGTCCATAATGATTTTGAGGTATATGAAGACCTCTCTTGGCATTGGTCTCTTGTTTAGCAAATGCACATCTTGTGCGGTTACAGCTTGTGCTGATGGAGAATATGCAGGATGCCCCGAGGACAGGAAGTCTACTTCTGGTTTCGTTGTGTTCGTAGCGAACTCCTTGATATCGTGTGAGAGCAAGAAGCAGATAGTTTTCGCCAGATCCAGTGTAGAATCTGAATACAGAGCTATGACGCATGGGAGTACAAAAATGATATGGGTCAGATCTGTTCTGACTGATCTAACTATTGAGGTGCCTTTTCCTGTGCACCTCCATTGTGACAACCAGGCTTCACCGTTGATTGCGATCTATCCAGCCTTCTATGAGAGAGCCAACCATATCGTGGTAGACTGTCACTACACTCGAGACATTATCCCGAAGGGTCTCATTTCTACATTTCATGTTAGCTCAAGTGAGTAGATATCGGACATGCTTAATAAGGCTTTAGCTTGTGGAACCTTTCAGAGATGATATTCCAAGATGAGCCTTATAGACATCTATGCTTCCGCTTAAGGTGGAGTGTTTAGAGTTTTATGTTAATGTTTTATGTTCTGATACTGTTTTTCAGTTTGTTTATTTCCTTGTCCTTATTATGTAATTTACTCATTGTGGTTTCTCTCTTAGATAAGAGAACCCTTGGGTTAAATAAATAGACACAACAAATCATTATTCTCCACATTGGGGAAGGCATTGGAGCATGGAGAACATGCTGAGGTATTTGTATACAAGGTGGAAGAACAACTTCATCCCCGGACTCGAGAGGGACTCAACCTGTCACATGTAGGAGTATAGTACATGATGGACTCAACGAAAATAACATCAACATTGACATGGTATTTTCCTTGGACAAGATCAAAATGCCTATATTTCTTTTGGTATGAGAGTACCCTACAAAAGTACATTTGATAGCTCTAGGTGCGATCTTTTCACAACATGGATGCAGAAGGTGAACAAGTGCCACACAAGCAATGACCCGTGGCGTAAGAGAGAAAAGTTCATTCTTAGGAAAAGCAATAGAGAAGGGTGCCTTTTCATCTAGAATGGTAGAGGGCATCCTATTGATTAGGTAATTTGCTGTCATCACAGCATGGCCTCTGAAGGAATGAGGTGCCCGACTTTGTATGAGAAGAGTCCTAGTGATGTCGAGAAAGTGACAATGTTTGCGTTCAGCAACACCGTTATGCTGAGAAGTATAAGTGCACGACGACTGATGAATAATACTACTTGAGTCAGAGTTGGGATACTTGAATAGTATAGAACTCCATGTATTATCAGAACGAATGTATTTAATAGATGCAATCATGCAGAGAAAAGATTCCTCATTTCCATAATAAAATTCTGAATCATGGTACTTGCATATGACTTATTCTTTACAAAAGCCACTTGACGATATGGGAAAGTCGTCCAAAACAACCAAATAATACATGTGCCTCTGATAATCAGAGACACGACTCAGATCCCGCATATCAAAATGAAAAAGTGCAAAAGGACTTTGGCTACTACCACCTTGACGACTTGGAGAGCTAGACCGGTGATGCTTTCGAAGTTGATATAGTTCACCTTAACGACTTGTAGGCCTTGGATGGAGTCAAATGGACCTCCCCATGTTCGGTTGTGGGAAAACGTGTCCCGTCAGCAATGACCACCAATCTATCAGGTTGTACGTGGATATAAGAATCGAACTGTGAGCGATCTCCACATGTATGATGAGAAGCTCTAGTGTCCATGATCCGTTCTGAAGGATCTAGTTGAGGACGACTTGTAAATGCAAGAACGATACTTAAAGTTGGTCGTAAAATTATCATGCTGGAGTTGCATGATCTTGGCTCATTCCTCGCTTGAGAGTATGCCATTACGGGGATGTCTCACATTACCTTCATTATGGCCTACTCAGTATATCATTGGTTATTTCCACATAAATAGTATCGGATAGCTAAACTTTTTTGTAAGCATTATCAGCCTCCCATGAGGCATTTGTCCCAATCTTGTCGGGTGGTTCGTCTTGCGTTAGAATATGCTTTTTACTATGACTCTGCAAGAGATTCTTGAAATGCATCCCCCACAACTCGTATTTTATTCCTTCCATCTTTTCAATAGGGACCAGACCCTTAAATGCACTTGTGGATGGAATATCAACTATGTTTTTTAACATAGTGCCCGATTGGTATACGACCGGGACATAGATAGGTGATAGGGTATCTATATGGACATCAAGGTGGTTGGTTGTAGGTTTATGCTCATACCATAATCAACCATAAGCAAACTCATTCGTTGCGTGGGTGTCACTAGGGTAGCGCATGGGCGACATTAAGTTGGCATTGAGTAACGTTAAGGCACTCATGGCGAACCCGTTGAGGCCTCGCTTGGGCAAGACCTCAAATTTTGATTTCGGTCACCATTTTGGTGACCGACCGAACCAAAATTTCGGTCGGTTTTTGAACTCCCCAATTTCGGTTGATATATGCCATTTCGGTCGAATTTCAGTCACATGTTGAAATTGAAATTCGACCGAAATTTTGCTGAATTTTGACGAAATTTGATCCCTTGCGTGTGAGATCTTTAGACACGGAAGAAGAGTCCGCACAAGGCTCGAGGAGGACAGAGATTGGTGGTGGCAGTAGGGTTTAGGTATAAGCTGCGATATATGACTGTTGCTCTGATACCATGTGGAGAGAGAAAGATATGGGAATGCTCTTAGTTATCAATTATCGAGACCCTATGGCTCTCTTATATTGAGGAGAAACCTACTGGGCAAATTACATAATGTTGATAGAAAGAAATGTGAGTAAATAAAAAGTATAGAATATAACTAATATGTTAATAGTCACCATCCACGATGCTGAACTGCATCCTTATCTTCACGCGCTACAAGGACAATGTGCCTTACATTAGCCGCCATGGTACCATTGACCAACGACATAGGCTTATGCGAAACGTAAGAGGACAAAAAGCATCTCTAAGTAAATACTATGATCCATAAATGGCCCATGCTTCCAGTCGAAGCTGTAAATGCTCCTTGCGAGACCCCCAAAGCTCCCGACGTGACCCCAAAAGCCCCAACAATAGATGATTCTAGGTCTAACGATTACTCTTGAGGAGGCATACACCAAGCTGAGTCACTTGATAGTTTTCAAAAGCAGACACCTACTCTTGATGTTTCTTCGAATCGAAGAGGACACACCAGCTATGGAGGACTTGGCCGTGGCTGTATATTGACTCCCAGACGACGAGAGTATACCTGGTATACAATTTGCTGGAAACCAGGATGTCTTGAGAATGATTGCTGGGACAAGCATAATCATAGTCCTGCTGCTCGTACCATTACCTCTGACAATGATGATCTGATGCATCAACTAAGTGTAATGACTCTTGATAGCTCTTTACATTCCTATCAGGGTTATCACTCTTATGTGATCGTTATCGCTCATTCAGGTATCTTTGCTTGTTTGGCTTTACTGTCCATCGGTTAGTTGGTATCGTAGCCTCTACTTATCTTTGTGGAGAGAAGAGTCTACTATGACAGATGTGAGTAGTGCGTTATAGTCATACAATGTCGTGCCTGATTGGAAATTAGCTCCCCTAGAGGAAGAGGAGAGGTTAGCCCTTAGCATCATGCTCATTTGACTTTTTTTCTTGTTTGTGAGTTCCCCATTAGCTTGTTACTAGTGTATTTGCTCGCGCTTCGCGGCGGGTAGGTAAAGGTTTGCCGAAGGTAAAAAAATGTATCCTCTTCGCCTATCAGAAGGTGATCAACGGAAAAGGGTTTCCACTAAAATGAAAACGTAATGATTTGGACATTACATTGGATAATGAAGAATTATTGGAAATCTAAAAAAACAATAAAGAAGAACAAATGTTCCTCCTCGGCTGATAGACACATAGAATGTTATACAATCGAAACAAATTGACCCAGACTCCTCAAGGTTGTGTAATTAAGAATGACCTTCTGAAGAACGGACGTACCTAAGGGAAGATGAACAAGAAAAAAAATACAATCATAATATAAATGTTCCACATAGTATAACTGTATAGGCTAGCATTATCTTCTAAAAAAGGGCATACCTAAAATAAAATGAGGGGATACCCATACATCGACGACGATGAAGGATCAAAACCATTGGAGGTTATAAAGGAACATCGACGTCGAATAGGCGAAGGCAAGGCTTTTATTCGACCATAACAGAGGAGAATCGCGTCGTGTTTTAAAAAACTTTTGCTTGGGAATAGGAAAAAGAAATGAAGTTTTATTTATTTATTCTGACATTTGAAAAAAGTGAACAGTAAATTGTATTTTGTATTAAATGGAACAGATAATATCTGCTAGAGAATATGGAAAATATAAAAAAATAAAAGAGGCTTTGACTTTTTTCCGTCGTGGATGTTTATATTACAAATGCACTACAACTGGTAAATATGTATTTAATAATTCCGAGAGCAGTTTAAACTTAGAGAAGCTGCAAAGTGTATTATGACCATAAAAATTGCCATGCCATCTCAATGTAAGGGAGGGAAAGGGTTTTCTTTTAAATGTGACATATGGTGTTATAATTGCCTCTATTAAAAAAATAAAAGAGGCTGAGACTAGTTTTCCCTCGTGGATGTTATCTCAATATTAACAGGATGCAAAATGATTTCCATCGAGAAAGCCAAATTACCTCTTCATTTTAATATAAGTGATAATAATAGAATGTTACATGGAGGGTATTACAAATGCACCAAAACTGGTAAACAGGTATTTAGGAATTCCCAGAGCAGTTTAAACTTGGAGAAGCTGCAAAGTGTATTATGACAATACAAATTGCCATGTCATCTCAATGTAGAGGATGGAAAGGGTTTTCTATTACATGTAACATATTGGGGATGGAAAGGGTTTTCTATTATATGTAACATATGATATCATCATTGCCTCTTCTAAATAATCACGACAAATAATAGAGAAAAATGATTTTGAAAGAATTTGAAATTTTAAAAAACAGGTTACATAGAGTATAATCTGAAAATTTGTATATCAGTTTAAAAGATAGAACGATTGTAAAAGGGATTGCAAAAATAAAATTTGCCATTTGATTTCGATGGTGACAATGAATAATTAACAATTGGTGTTAGAATTGACTGGCTTTGGGTTCTTTCGAGGACGATTTGCCACCCTTACATCATTCGGTCCTGTTGGCGGAATCCCTGCATTTGTGCGTTTCGGGCACCACACCCGGCCCTCCATTGCGGACCTTTAACGGATCCATTCAATTGGGTTCTTGGGCTTCGCTTTGGATGACATCTAAACCGATTATAAAGTCGGGTCCGCCTGTTTCGAAGCCCGTCTATTGTCTCTCGCGACCCGAGTCTTCTTTGGGCTTCTTCAGGGGAGTTGATCTGGAGGTTTGCGGGTCCTCTGCAGTTGTGGCGGCGGACCCTTCCTCTCCTTTTTCTCCGCTCGTGCCATGCACTCCTCTCCCCCCTGTGGGACGGGTGTCTTCTTCGGGCTTGTCTCCGTCCGATGTTGCAGGGTCTTCTGATGAGGTGGTTGGCAGCAGGGGGATGGGCGGTGCTCCTTCTGGGGGGGGGTGTTCCGTGGGCACCTGCTTTGGGAGGAGCTATCGGAGGCGTATTCACTCAAGCCTTGGTGTCTCGAGGGTGGTCTCCTGTCAGACGCTGCGGGATGCCGTGGCGGAGGCAGTTGGACTATCATTGATCGGGGGGCGCTCAGATGTTTTTCCATGAAGATTCTTTCCTGGAACGTTCGAGGCCTCGGGGACGCTGATCGGCGACGCTCTCTAGGCTTGCGGTTCTCTGAGTGGGCATGCGACTTGGTTTTTATTCAAGAAACGAAACTTGCGGGGTTGGATGACTCCTTATGGAGGTCTTTCGATGCTGGTGCTTTCGATCAATTTCGCACAGTGGATGCGTCGGGGGCGTCTGGTGGTATCTTGATGGCGTGGCGCTCGACGGTGTTCTCGTTCTCCTCTATGCGGGTGGGACGACATTCTCTATATGTGGTGTTGACTCGGGCGAGCTCCCTTGCTCCGCTTGCATTCTCCTGTATCTATGCGCCATCGTGTCACGTGCTCCGGCGGGAGCTTTGGGAAGATTTGCGGGATGTGGCCTCTGAGTTCGGTGACATCCCGTGGCTGCTAGGGGGGGATTTCAATGTCACTGCGCACTCCTCCGATTGTCCTCGCAGTAGGGGGGGGGGCAGGATCCGAGCTCTTGCGATTTTCTTGAGTTCATTAGTGACCTTGCTTTGGAGGGGCTGGTCCCCGAGGTTATTTCCTTTACTTGGAGGAACAATACTACTTGATCGAGGATTGATCGTTTCCTGGCGAATAGCAAGCTTATGGAGGCTTTCCCTTTGTGCTCGGTGTCTTCTAGGCCACGCTATTTCTCTGATCATAGTCATATTTTGTGGGACTCCGGGGAAGACCTCAGACTGAGGGGGTTATTTCGGTGTGAAAAGTGTTGGCTCGTGGAGCCAGAGTTCAAAGACTTGGTGCGGAATCACTGGATTCAATCTTCCTTTCCCGGATCTGCGGCTCGTAGATTTGATCTTAAACTTGCTTCTCTGATGCGACTCCTGGCGTCTTTCAAAAAGGATTCGCGTTTGGCTCGTGTGGCGGCAAGGGCGGCGGCGGAGGGTGTCATTGCTCGGTTGGACCGAACGGAAAATTCTAGAGACTTGCTATCGGAGGAGCTTATGGAGCGTGCTGATGCGCAAGAGGTGGTCAAAGCGGAGGACATGAGAAGAAACTTGGAGTGGCGACAACGCTCGCGTTTGAGGTGGCTCAAGGAGGGTGACGCTAATACGGCCTACTTTCACTGGGTGGCTAGCTGACGAAGGCGCGCCAATTCAATCCATTCTCTTATGGTTAATGGATCCCTCGTTATTGGGGATATCCAGTTGGGGGAGGTCATGGCTGATCATTTCAAGTCTGTTTTTGGGTGCCGCTCACAACGCAAGTGGCGTTGGTCGGGACGTGGGGCTCCTTCTTTATCGCCTGTGGACTCTGAGGCCTTGGTTAGGCCGATCTCCTTGGTTGAGCTCAAAGAGGCTGTCTGGGACCGTAATACGGATGGCTCGCCAGGCTCTGATGGGTTCCCGGTTGCTTTCTACCGTGATTTTTGGGATGTGGTGGCAGATGACGTCTTGGAGGTCGCTCATGAGTTCTGTGAAGGGAACAACGGTTTTGATAAAATTAACATGGCCCTTATTACTTTGATCCCTAAATCTGCTGCGGCTAATCGCGTGGAGGATTTTAGGCCTATCTCTATTTCGAATGGGATCTACCTTATCATTGCCAAGGTCTTGGCGAGGAGGCTTGCTCCTCTTCTTCCTTCGTTGGTCTCTCCAGCTCAGGCCGCATTTATCAGGGGGTGACAGATCTCGGATTGCTTCGCGGTGGCTTCCGAGCTGGTTACGGCTTGGAAGAAATCCGATAAGATGGGAGTTTTGTGGAAGATTGATTTCGCCAAGGCTTATGATTACCTTGATTGGCGTTTCCTGTGGTCAGTTTTGAGGCGGAGAGGCTTCCCGGAGGCTTGGATCTCATGGGTAAGGAGGTGCGTGACCACGGCTTCCCACTCGGTCTTGCTCAATGGGCGTCCGGTTGGGGGTTTCTTCCAACCTAGGAGGGGGGTGCGGCAGGGGTGTCCTCTCGCTCCCCTTCTTTTTGTGCTGGCGGCCGATGTTTTGGCTCGTATGATTGACAACGTCATCAGTGTGGGGCTGAGTAGGGGCTGCTCTGTTGGGCCTCTCCAGGTCCCCTTAATTCAGTTTGCGGACGACACTCTTTGCTTCATCAAGGGTGGCCAAGACGAGGTCTCCGGTATGGCAATCACTCTTGAGCTTTTCAGCGAGCTTTCGGGGCTCGTGATTAATGGGGCTAAATCTATGGTGATCCCCTTCGGGATGTCGCAGGCGGAGGCGGCGGCGTGTGGTCGGGTGCTGGGTTCTTCTCCTAGTGGCCTCTCCTTCGACTACCTTGGCTTGCCCTTGTCTGTGGGTCGTGGCAGGCTCCGTGATTGGAGGCCGGTGGTGGAAAAGATGGAGGGTCGGCTAGCAGGGTGGTGAGCGGCTCTTCTATCGAGAGGGGGGCGTCTGATTCTCCTTAAAGCGGTGCTCTCCTCCATTCCTTTATATTTCTTCTCGGTTCGTTGCTTGCCTAAGGGGGTTCAGCTGCGTTTGGAACGCTGTATGCGGGGTTTCTTGTGGGGCATGAAGGGGGAGGGGGGAAGGGGGGTTCACTTGGTGGCGTGGGATGATGTTTCGCGGCCAAAACGGGAGGGGGGGGGGCTGGGAGTGCGGCACTTGGAGGCTGTTAACGAAGCCCTCCTGTTGAAGTGGGCTTCTAGGGTTTGGGGGCAGGAGGACAACTTCTTGCTTAACGTCTTGCGGGAGCTCTTCGGTGAGGTGTTGATGGGCGTTACTCAGGGAAGTGCCCATGGGCACCTCTCTCCTTTATGGCGTGGGGTGGTACGAGTTTTTACTCGCAATCTCTACCTGTTTAAACCAGTGTTAGGCATGGGTGATTCTTTTCGGTTTTGGACCGTTGATTGGTCGGGGAAGGGTGTTCTAAAGGATTGCTTTCCTCGCTTGTTTGCTTTGGTGGAAGAGAAGGATGCTTCTGTGACATTGTGCTGGGTGGACGGTTGCTGGAGTCCTCGTTTAAACTTCTCGAATCAGCGTGTGGATGATTTTCTGTCGCTTTTGGGCTTGCTTGCAGATGCGATCCAGCCTTACGGTTGTCGCGATCACTAGTCTTGGAAGAATGGTACTTTATCCACGCGGAAGGCATATCTTGCTCTTGCGGCCGGTCCTATGGTCGGGGACGCTACTCTTGTGCGTGATTGCAGCTTCTTCTGGGCTTTAAAGCTTCCTGAGCGCATTGGCTTCTTCCTTTGGCTTATGCGCAGGGGAGGCTTCCAACGCGTGATCGCTGCGCGCGCTTTATTCCAAACGTGGGTCCTAATTGCGGGCTCTGTGACGCGGAGCGTGAAACCATCGACCACTTATTCTTCGAATGCAGATTGGTTCGTGAACTCTGGGACGATCTCGATTGGGTAAACTCCAATAGCTTGGTCGCTTTTTGCAGTTGCTTGATGAGCATCAGGGGCATGGGTAGAAAGGATTTGCTGGCCCTGATTGCGAGATTGTGGGGCATTTGGCTGGGGAGGAATGAGGCTGTCTTCAAGGGCCAGCGTTTTTACAGGGAAAATATTATTATCATTGCTACGCGTCTTCTGGCTGACTGGTGTAATAGATAGTTTTTGTTTGGTTCTTTTGTTTTGTATCGGGGGGGGGGGGGTAGCCGTGCGCTAACACGTTGGAGCCTGGGTGTTGCTTCTCGTCTTGTTTTTGTCCTCTTTTCTTTACGTCTCTTATTAATAGATTGGGGTGAACACCGTTGAGCGTCTCCCCCTTTTTTCTGGAGTAAAAAAAACTAAGTAATTATGATGAATAGTATGGAAAAAAGCAACATAATGACCCAAGAATTGTAAAATAAATTTCAGAGTCATAATTAATAGAAGCAAACTATAGATTAGGGGAAAACATCTGCTTGGTAGATGTATAAGTAAAAAGATAAAGAGTAAGCAATTATATAAACATTAAAATTTAACAGAATATAGAAATAAAAGATGAAAACACAGTTATCACATGAAATATTAAAGATCCAGCAACTGGAAAAAGTATTCACTATTAGGGTGATGGCTACATACATAGATATGAAAATATCCAATGGAGGTATACCGTTCGAATAAAAGGAAGGCTCTGATGCTCCCAAAACCATTTGTAAGCAAGAACCAAAGTTAAATCTAGTTATTTCACCATCCGCGCACTGCAAATTAGCTGCTAATCAATCCGAAATTGCCTTGCCAAATGCAGAATCAAACATATAACGAATAATTGTCATTATCACTTTGACGATAGAATCTTCTATATACAAATCAATGAATCAGTGGAACAAAAATTTTATAAAAACAGGGAAAAAAAAAGAACGAACTAAGGGGAAGCCCAAGAACAGAGATCGAGATTGATATCCCCAGAGCTCAGATGAACATAAGTACAGTGTATAACATTCTATCTATAAGAAAGAGATTTAAGAGTGTTATAGCAGGAACAAAGCCAACAACAAATACCCATGGTTCCACATCGGCCGGCGATACGAACACCGTCGGGCAGACTGCCAACAGGAAGAGTGCGCGCACAACCAAATGGGTTGCATTGGAACGCGAGGAAAAAGAACATGAAGTGAGCTCCGAGAGATCACACACACAACGAAACAGGAAGGCGGCGGGACCCGTAAAACTCTTGTTAGTGTTTATCGAAGGGAGGAAGTCAACAACTTAGGGAGTTTACACTTTGAAAGATGGCTCGGGGCAACAGAGGGTTCGTAATGCCAGGGTAAAGATACTATTTTTTTATTCTTTTTTCTGAGATAAAAAGATTAGGAGATTATGGTAACATGGCAACCACGTGTAAGCAGCCAGTGACCAGAATGCTTGAAAGGGAATGTAGCAAGTGGAAACAAGCAGGGAAGCAACCCCGCTTAAGTTAACATCACTATGCAGAAGAAACAAAAAACTAAATGAAATGTTGAACATCTTGCAGTGTTTCAATTGTTAGTGTGGATAATTTAAATATCTCTTAGCAAAGGATTAAATAATCCCCATTGAGTTTTAGAGAAAAATTTTGGCATTAAAAAATCAAATGAAAAATAAAGAAGACATCGTAATCACGAACATGGATTATCTGATTGTACTACAGTAACGAACCATCTGGTATTATAGTAGCAGAAAAAACCCTACCTTTAGAACAATTAAGTAAATTTTAAAAAATAAACAGGATCATACCATAACCATAAATCAAGAGGTGATGTGCGTTCAAGGATACCACCCTACCAGCTTAACATGAAAATTGGGGAGTGTAATTATTGCGTCATTTAAATTATGAGCACTTTCAAAGAAGAGAAACACAGCTTCGGAGGACCCTGATAGACAGGGTGATATCTCATGAGTAGGGGGTATACCAAATGTTTATAGGATATGCAAAAAATACTATACAGAAACAATAGATTATCATATAGACATACAATTTTTATCATGTACTTTACCTTTTAAAATTTTTAAAAATGGATTCTTAAAACATATAGGAAGGATGAAAATAAGACCTTACTATAATACCGATCTGATTTGTTTGTCTAATGCAAGCAAAACACATGTATGTATTAGCAATATAAATATTACAGGAAATATGCCTTAACATTTATAGGGAGTGCAAATATAATACAAAGCACATTTATAAGTGTTGTAATAAGAGGGGTGCAACTTAATATACGCTAAAATCACAAGTAATTGAAGAAGAAGAGACATACTTAATGCAAACTAAAACCAAATCCAATATTAATATGTAAATGTAATTGGCACATACATAGGCCCCACAACTGTGACTATAAGGATCACAAGTAATTGAAGAAGAAGAGACATACTTAATGCAAACTAAAACCAAATCCAATATTAATATGTAAATGTAATTGGCACATACATAGGCCCCACAACTGTGACTATAAGGATCACTATACTGAAGCATGTAATTCATGGATTCCATGTTGACACTCTTCGAGATATATGAAATCGTTGCATGTACACAGCTGCTAACAACATAATTAGAAATGAGACATGGTAATATGCTGGTGAATTTCTATAATCATGTTAACAATTACCTGCTTATTACATTAACACTTAAACCTATCGGGCAAGGAACATGGAATCTAAAGATAGAGATTCCTCATGTTGGTGATCTTGGTGACATTGTAGCAGAAGAAGATGGTAAGTATCCTTGCAATCATTAATTACATGAATAGACTCATGTAGAAATGAAATGCCTCCCGAGATCTTAGTGGAATTTTCTTATAACATCCAAAAAACTCAGTATCACTGTAGATTAGCATCGATGGAGGGATAATACAGTCATACATACATTCAAAACAGAACTGATTAGTGAAAAGAGACTGAGGACTACGACACAAAGTAAAAGGCTTAAGCAATTTTTTCGAACATCCAAATAGTCAGGAAACAATCACCAAAGCTATCTAAAGAGAGAACAACTTATTACTTGCAACAACAACCGACTTTTTGGTAAATAGTCACCTGCAGGAAAAGAAAGCATACATATATTGGAAATATAAACAGAACGAAAATACTTTTAACATAACTCGAACTTTCGTAAACAGTCACTTGTGACGAAAAATACAAATGTGTAATAGTATTGCAAATAGGTTAAAAATAATTTTAACACAAATAAAAACTAAAGAAGTAGTACATAACTTATCATCATCACATTGACAACATAATCTTCCATATAGAAATCAATGACGCAACGAAACCAGAATGTATAAAAACGGAGAAAAACACAACGAACAAAGAGGAAGCCCAAGATCATAGGTCGAGAGTGACAGACCCAAAGCCGTACGAACATAACTATGATGTACAACGTTGTATCGCTAACAAAGAGATTTAAGATATTTATAGCAAGAACAAAAGCCAACAACAAAGATCCACAGTCCCATACTGGGCGGCGATAAGAACGCAGGCGAGCAGACTACCAACAGGAAGAGAACTTCGGGAGGTCGCACAACCAAATGGGTTGTGACGGAAACCGGAGGTAGACGAAAAGGAAGCGAGCTCTGAGGCGGCGATATGAACGCAGGAGAGCAAACTACGAACAGGAAGAGAACTTCGGGAGGTCACACAAGCAATTGGGCTGCGACGGAAACCCGAGGAAGACGAAGAGGAAGCGAGCTCCGACAGATCACGCAACCAAACAGGAAGGCGGCATGACCCATGAAAGTATTGTTAGGGTTTATCGAATGGAAGAAGGAAGCGTCAGGGAAACGGAGCGTCCGTAACGTTGGTAAAAGACACCATTTTTTTCCTCCTGAGATAAAAAGATGAACATGAGGATATCATCATAACAGAGTAACCTCGTGGAAGCAGCCGTTGAGCAGAATGCTTGAAAGGGAGTGCGGCAAGTGGTAGCAAGCGGGGAAGCAACCCTGCTTTAGTTAAGGTATTAGAAATGTTAATCAGATTTGCAGACAACTTTCGAGCTATTTTTAGTGCTGTTTTTCAAGATATCTTGATTGTGAGGACGATTGGTGCATTCCATAAAGGAGGTGTCTATCACTTGGTTCAGTCCTAGGTTGCTAATGCTTGCTTTGGGATTCGATTTTCTTCAACTTTAGGTGCACTATGACACCACCACTTATGTCATAGCATTCTATAAAAGCTTCTAAGGCTTCTTTCCGAGCTCTGCCCATCTACTCAACTAGAGCGTAAGGTGTATCAAGTAGGGAAGTGCCATTTGAGTTCTTATCCTTTATTTGATTTTGTCCTCCTTGAGGCTTGGGGACCTAATGGATGCCTCAACCGTTTAGGGAATCAACAATATCTAGTTCTTGTTGATGATTTTTCCTGTCTAGTGTGGATATTTTTTGATGAAAAATAAGTCCTGCATGAACTTTTCTTGCTGAGATGGTAGCTATTTTGATTCTTTATTCAAGAAAGGGGGTTATTTCATATTTCTCCTTCTATAGTATAATTGTAGTGCTAACCTTACTTTTTTTCGAGTCAATTCCTTTTTTTTTATAATGTAATTACCTGTGTTCAAACCTCCCAATGTCTCTTAGAGTGCTTTATACTCAAACTTGTGCCTCACCCCGAGCCACAGTTTACTCAATTTATGTTTTTATATCAACAAAGACAACTTGCTAATGAGCCACCGCTGCCTCGTACTGAGGTGTGTCCTTTGACAAATCTTTTGCAGGTTGACAATTTTATTTCTTCTAGTGACACTACTACTTGCACTTTTGGCACTATCACTGAGGCTAGTTCTACATGTAATTACATGAGACATTATACCCAGTAGTTTAAACAATGTTCCTATAACCGTAGGAAACAACGAACGACAATGAAATAATGCACATTCCATCTCTGAGGTAGTGTCCTCCGGTCTTGAACACTCTTGCAGACTGTTTGTTGAGGCATTGTTGATGCTAACAATAAGGATTTCCAACGGCACTATGCAACACAAGATTGCGATCTTGAATAACATGACATCTTCTAGATTCGCCTATAAATAGAAGGACAATGAGGTCCATATGGGTATTCAACGTATATGGTTCGATTTACTCGACATAAAGCCAAAAAGATAACCAATGGATTTATAGAAACTTACAAGGTTGACTTCTTTGACACCTCATCCGTAGCATGCCTTTCAAGAGTTTTGATTCTTTTTTTCGAGGTAGTTCAATTTGATTAATCTGTTTATCAGTTTGACGTGCAGAATGCCTTCCTTTATGATATTTGCTGGTGGTCGTCTATATGCAACAACCTTCTAGCTTTGAGGCTTAGTGGGAGTATCAGTATGTGTGTGTTGAAGAGGGCCTTTTGCGGCCTTGAGCACAGTGCTCAAACATGGTATCACAAGCAATCAGAGTTCCTTAAGAGTTCGAGCCTCTTCAAATTCTTATCTGACCATTCATTGTTTATGTAGAAGATGTGAAATGTTATTGTGGCCATGCCTGTTTATGTTGATGATATCGTTATTATAGGTAATGACTCAGAGGGCATTATGTTGGTGAAGAAACAACTGGTGGAGTAGTTTGTAATCAAGGATCTTGGGCAATTTTTATACTTCCTCGGGATTGATTTGCTCGTACTAGATGTGGCCTAATTATATCCTATAGGGAACATGCTAATGATCTGTAACTTGAAACTGGGATGTTGTGATTGCCTCCAACCTCGATTCACATGGATGCCAAGGTACACGTTTATGAGCCTGGAGAGATTGGAGACACAAGTTGCTATGAGAGGTTGGACAGGAAGCTGCTATCTTTAACCATCACTTGACAAGATATTTTTTTTGAAAGTCTTCCAATTAGGGTGTAGTACTCGGTGGTACCCTCCCCAACAGAGATTTATTGCTAACAAAAAAACGAAAGCAAGGAGGTTACAGAGCAGAGGAGCAAACTAACCCACCCTTACAAAAAGCGAAGAACAGGCGAACCCACCCATTACAACACAAAAACGGTATCCTCCCAATACAACACTAAGAACGCTACTGCATCCAGTCCTCAAGTAGCCTTTTCGCAAGGAAGGCCACGTTCTCCTCATAGAATTTTTGCCCGGAGAAAAGCAGGTCGTTTCTGCCTCGTCAAATCGCCCAAAGATAGGCCATCGGAAGAAGGCGATCCGCGATCCGTCCTTGGTCTTTCCTTGTTCAGGTGGATCGAATTCCAGAAAGATTGAAAGTCATCGAAGAGGCACCAAGGAATCTCCGGGTTCAGCCAGATCTGAGAGACCACATGACATGTAAAGAAGAGGTGATCAGCGGTTTCAATCGCATTGTCACAGATCACACATTTGTCCGCAATTATTCCCAAAAGTTTGACGCACCGGTCGCGAGTCAGGAGCCGCTTGCGTCGAAAGAGCCATAAGAAGATCCCCACTCGTTTTGGGAGACGAAGCGACCAAATTGTTGCGCAATCCCTGATCAAGAACTCCGAGTTCGCCGGGGGCGGTCTGCAGATAGCCCCATAGGCCCCTTTCACCGAGAAAGGCCCAGCTTTCCAGCTCCAGTGATTTCTTCCCACAGTGGGAGCACCCACATTCCTCAGGCCTCAAGGAGATCCAGAAATTCTTCATGGATTGTCCTACTCCAACACTCTTTGATAGGTTGATGCATGCATGAGTCGGCATGCTGCGCGAGCTTGGTGACATTGAATGTCCCTTTACGGACATGGATGGTTGGAAATGGGCTGATGGGATGGTCTCAGTTTAAAAGGCTCATCTCCTTACTATGGATTACGGACTACATTAATGGCTCAAATTCAGAAGTGGACATCTATCGTCATAGTTGGCGATTTCCCATATATCCTCATGTGAATGTATTTTTTGTCAAACTAAGAGGGACACCGAGATAATCGGGGTTAACTGGTTTAATTTGGATAACCTACTTTGCTTGCTTTGTGCACTTTCTTTGGAAGAAGGAGACCACCTAGTCTTCTCTTGTCCTTAGCTGCAGAGTTGTAGATTGATTTGGACATGCCTTGACTGCGACCTGCTTCATCCAAGGAGTTCTGGCGCACTATGTTCTCAGCTTGCGGTTCACGTGTGCTGGTTGTTTTTGTCCCTTTGTTCTCATGGTTATAGGGTTCTTCAGAATGGGGTTGTGCTCTGTCAGGAATGTTTCTATGTAGAGAACATGCTTAGTCACATCTTGTGTGAGGCGTGGTCTTTGTAAACAATCAACTCTGTATCCTTTTTAATATAATTTCAGTTAGGGTGTGACTCATCTCGAGTTCACACCCTTTTCCTTCTAAAAGATTTATGATAGTAAGTATTCTTTCTTGGATGGGGATTTGTGTTCAGTGAGGGGGCCTGCTCCAATTGTCCTTCCATTTACGATAACCTGAAAACTAAATGTTGTTGCGATGTTGCATTAAAAATCGCTCGACAGTGGAGCTCTTTACAAATATGACTGACATAGAATGCTGATAGGGAACTGTTAAATGAAAAGGACGTTTGTGTGTCTGATACTGGGGAAGGGTAACTTCTCCCTTTCCTTCAATTGGAGATAGTCTGTTATCGACATGCTGGACAATCTGACATGAAACGTACCGATCACAATTGTCTAATGAGACTCTTTTCTCCACAACGAAGAGTAGAGATGCTACTGCTACCCAACCAATATGTATTGGAATCATAGCAAGAAGAATTGACGAGACTATCTGCATGAGGTACACAACCGATTGTTTCGAAAATGTCATGCTGTGCACCAGATTTATCTTCGTCCGCTTCTGTGGTAAATATGATCAAGATCACCGACACGATATATGCCTTGGCCTCCACAGCATGCAGAAGTAGCAATGGCATGCTCCAATATTGGAGAGTATGCTCCCTCTTCTATTCTTGTAGAGGAATTGGGACCACTTGGATTGATTAATCTGATCGAGTTTTTGATTGAATTGAGTGAGGGAAACCTTGTACATCTTCTATCACTCCATGTATATGTCTCACTCTAGATGAAGCTAACATTTTTCTTGCACACTTGGTACTTGCTCATCGGCTGTAAGAAAAAATTGTGCTTGATTTAAATCATACCACATGTTGAAAGAAGCCTCGACTGACTTGGAGCTTTGCAATATACTTGTATCGCCACGAGCCTGTGTGAATGATAATAGGGTGATGTGGGCTGTGAGGTCATCCAACGATGATGTTGCTGGTGGTGGTGTTGGTGGCCTCGATGACAATAGTGGGTTGATAGTGGCGGAGGGCAAGTGGTGGGTTTGGATGGTGGGCTAGGCAGAGGGCAGTAAAGTGGGGGTGGGCAATGGGAAGAGGGGGCTAGTGTTGTAGAGGAATTATTGGGCAGTGGGGCTTAGGGCAAGGGGGTTAGGTGGGGGGCTTCTGTGTACTGGGGGTTTGGGCGGCTGTAGTGGCACGGGGAAGATCACTTTGATACGAAGTTTAATCAGAGAAAAAAGTGTTATTTAGAGTAGATTCCCTATTCGTGTTATCTATAGAGACGCTAGTGTTATTGTTGCCCAAAAAAATGAAAAAGACAGGTATCCTTGAACGAGTACAACTCATGTCTTGCACCCCCCCGCTCTCTCTCTCTCTCTCTCTCTATATATATATATATATATATATATATGGATGAATTTTCCGATAGGCAAAAGGCTCCTTAGGAAAATGTTAAGCAATAAATTCTAGTTTTCCAATTTCCATCATATGGTTGTATATTTGATCTCCTTGGTGTTTTTCTAACCCACCATTCTGCATGATATGCTTTTTTAAGCAATAATTAAATATTATCATTACAAGTATAAGGGGGAGTTAATCAAGCACACGATGGTGGATGCCTTTTATGTACATTTGGAAAAGAAAAGATGATTTTCGTTGGTTGTCATCACCATCGACATCACATGGTTATTGTTGAATAATCCTTCCCTTTGATGGCATCAGCCTCCCTGACATTGCCAAGGCCTTTAGTGACATGATCTTCATTGGATGTCCTTCCATCATGCCATCAACAATGAGCAACCATCCTCATTCGATGTCGCCGACCTCTTTGACATTGTCTAGAGCTTCGCCACTGCGGTGGCTGCACTTAGCTTTGCCACCACAATGGTTGTGTGTGGGATCAACTTTCATGTCTAGCAGTACATGAGGGTTAGAGGGTGGTTGAGGAGCTACAGAGGTGCCTAAGATCGCATGTGGTGGGGCTTTAGGAGTTGTAAAAACTATCACAAAGTTGTAAAAGATCAGAGTTATAAAAAAAATAAACACAAAGTGCGTAAAAATGAACATGAAGCTGGAAGAAATCACGAAGTTTTAAAAAAACAAACATGAAATTGTAAAATATGAGGTAATAATAATAAAACTGCTCTATGTACATGTAATATTTGACTACAAAGTAATAAAATGTAACAAAAAAATCTGCAATAAATATGTACAAAGTTGTAAAACTTATTTAAGGAATTATAATAAATAATATTTCTGCACATATTCAAGATCTTCTAAAAAAACCTGGCTCTAATTAAAGGATTTTTTGTAATAATTTAAAATTTGCTTTTTATGAAACATTTATAATGAGAAAAAGTACCTAACATTTGTAAAATAATAAAGACTTTAGGCAAAATGATTCTAAACATGGGTAAGATGAGGATGCTCATTGCCATCGTAACGAGTGACATGCTTATGTCCATCACACACATACACAAACACACATATACTAGCTAACAAACTCGCGCTACGCAGCGTTCTGAATTTCTTTTTTTTATAAAAAACGTTCATAGTAACACATCTATTACGCAAAATTAATACATCAAAAGTCAGTGTCAAAAATATTTATACTTGTTTCAAGCATTTAAAGATGCGGAATCATAGGAAAATGATGTCACAGTAATTTTATCGAATAAAAATCCTAAAATACCTTCTTAACTACGAAAATTCACAACTATCTCTATTTAAATTCTATAATATTCCACAATAGCTTAAAAGACATATCCAGAGTTCATATATAAAATTGGAATCATCGAAATCCATGTAGAGGAGCAAAACTAGATGATATGCGTGTTTCTTTCCAAGTTCAAAGTTAAAATAGAGTTTTCAAAACCATGTGGAGGACTTTATTTGTAATAAGGGAGACTCAATTGGTTGACATCCATTCTCCCGTCTTCTTCGTTCAACTACCAATATATTTGAAAAAATCCCGTTGCAGCTCTTTTATGGCAAGGAGGCTCGAATGTGGGTAGTTGATCACAAATATTACACATAATATTTATGAATAATAATTACAAAACTCAATTTATATGGATAGTAAAAGCCTTTTGTGTATCGTTCTTTTATTTTTTCTAACTTTTCTTTTTATTTTTTAGTTAATGGGTCATGTGTTTCTTGTGCCCCCAAGTCACTAATTGAAAGAATAAATAAAATTACGAAGTAACGAGGAGGGGCTGATGTTTTATCTTATTTATTTAATAAAACGTCAGTTCCATCCCCTTCCTCTCGTTCGTTTCCAGAAGAATACACCGCATGTAGCGACGATTCCACTTCTTCGAGCGTATCAATGGCTCCTCGCCATGCTAACAGCTTGTCGCTTAATCACTACCCCCTGTCCTCGTCAACCATGGGATCAAATTTCGCCGAAATTCGGCCGAATTTCGGTCGAATTTCGGTTTCGGTGGGTGACCGAAATTCGACCGAAGTGGCCTATATTGGCCGATATTTGGGTGCCCTAGTTCAAAAACCGACCGAAATGACCGAAATTTCGGTTGAATTTCGACCGAAATTCGACCGAAATTTCGTTTTCGGTCAGTCACCGAAACGAAACCGACATCCGACATTTAAGGCCTTGTCCTCAACAACCATCGACAATGACTACAAAAGGCTCAGGTGGTAATCAGAAAGGGGCAATGGGAGCTTCGGCTCCAGCCTAGGGGAAAGAGGACTTCAAGCCCCCAAGCTCTCCCCTGATCGACTACCATCACCATACCCGACCTTTCATCCTCTTCTACTTTGTCATGCTCCTGACCACCAATTCTTTGCATGTCATTGGAGCCTCCTCCCCTCACCTTCAACACCCCACTCTAGCCGTAGGCCACTGTCGCCCAGGCCGTTCGGGTGGGCGACCTGGCTTGGCAGGAACGATTGCATTTTCAAGGGGCAACATTTCTACTGGGAAAATGTAGTTGCTCACTGTAATGCTGTGCACAATTCTGGACCTCTATCTGATGTACTTTTTGCTTACATAATGAATATTTTGGTGCGGTGACTCCCCGCCTTGGGAGGGCTCCCCTTTTTTCTAGTAAAAAAAAATGGTGGCCGAACACGATCTTGCTGTTGGACACATCCCTTGGTTAAGGTTGAGGGCCCTTTCTAGGAGAGAGAGAGAGTGAGAGAGAGAAGCACCACGGAAAGGTAAAGGAGGAGGGACGTGAAGGAGTTGTGTAGAACGTGGGAGAGTACCACATCTCAGGGGGGAAAAGTTGGGCAATACCTGACTTTAGTTTATAGTATAGATTTGCGAAACTACATTTTTATTGAGGTGTTGGCTCATCAGCAAATCGTGAATATTCTTCTTATGGAAATTAGCTTTAATTTAGTTTATATCTTTTGATGTAACATGCACATTTATTCTTCTTCTTATATGTATTACTATTTTTTTGATTAATCCAACTTGAGTTTCAGGTTCATGAGATGGCGATGATATCTGCCATCCAAGAGGCACAAAAGGATAATTTGAGGAGCTTTGATGATTACATGATGCACGTCTTGGAGGTTAGTATTCTCAGCTTGAGGTGTTAGCTTTATTTTCTTGTTGGGGTTTTCATATTAATGTATCCGAATGCCTACTAATCTCTTGTAGTCATCCTTTGGCATTTCGTCTGTGTGCATTCACGTATCTGTGGGTTGGCCTAGGAGCTTAATTTTGGCTGGGTTGAGCTTCAGAAATTCTCGTTGTACTCCTGGATGCTATCTCTGTTTTCAACCATAATGAAAATTTCTGTTTATAGCATTAGTCAAATTTGGTTAGAAGTTGAGAACCTGTCTGACTCAGTTAGGTCAAACCATATTAACTTTGATTCAGTGTCAGCAACTTGAATTGGTAGGAGTCTGGCTGGTTTGCAACCATGTCTGTTACTTGGTAATGGCAGAGGCTATCAGGTTGGTCCATAAATACATGGTGTTGATGTTGTTGTTGTCCCATCAACAACTTGGTGGTGTCATTTGAAGAAAACACATAGAACATCCACGATTGGCATTAATATCTCTTAATCGATCTATTGTCATTTCAGCATTATGAGGGTAGCGCTATCTTTTGTGGTACTGACTAGCCAAGCATTTTTATGAACAAGTTTTCACTAATTATTGCTTTTAAAAGATGATGAATATGTATTTTTTTATAGTTATAAGAAGCTATTTGTTTGACTGGATGCCAAAGCAAAACAAAAAACTGATTACACATATTCTCTTTATCAATTCGAACTAAACTATAGTGCATATATGTGTAGGACTTATCCAGAGGGTCCTATTCCCATTAACGTCGTGGTGAGCATCAACTCTAGGCCATACATATGTATTAGCAATAATTATATTCCTAATTATAGGCTACTACGTATTTAACAATCACTATATTTCCTATTATACAACGTCCTTAAAAAAAGGAAGACAATTTTGGAAAGAAACACTTCAAATAAATGATTTCGTGCTGATGATAGTAATAAATATACTTTGATCAACTAAATGGTTGTTGTGAGATTGGTAATATCAAGATAATGATCAGTAATTTACGTCTAAATTATTAGCTTGTACAGAATTTAGTAATATGTATACAATGGTCAAGTAAATATGTGTTGTGAGATCAGTAATAACAAAACAAATGGTTAGTAATACCATTGTGTATGTAATGCACATTCAATTCAATTCTATATATATTTTTCTTTTTCGTCAACAAAGCATTCCATTAATTTCACTAATTTATTTTTCAAAGTACTATTTCCATATTAATCATATAGAAGGAGAATATGTTACGAATTATATGTTACTTTCTCACTTGAGCAATGTTCGTGCCTTACTGACCATTACTTTGTTATTACTGCTCTCAAAATAGTCACTACTTGAGAATCTTACACATTATTAGACCTGTGATACATGACATAGATATATACATTACTGAACACATAACAACAATTTACCTAATAATTGTATATATATTACTTGAGTATTGCCTATAAATTACCGAATTCTGTTCAAAATAATAATACATATGAAAATTACTGACTATTTGTTTTGGTTTTACTAACTTCACAATAAGCACTTACTTGACCAGTGTGTATATATTACTGAATTCTGTACCATATAATAAAATGAATGTAAATTACTAACCGTTGTTTATGTATTGCTGATCTCGTAACAATCATTTACTTATCTTTGTATCTATATTACTAACCTGAGTATTTGGATCTCAATTTTCTGCAATAAATCATCGATTTGAACATTTTCTTTCCAAAACGTTCTTCCTTTTTTTAAGGGCGCGATATATTTGGAATAATACTTTTGTTAAGTCCTCTTGTATATTAATCTCCTTCCAAAAATGACATCCTTCGAAATAGGTAACCACTCAGTTGGTAATACACGTGTATGACCTAGAATTGGTGCTCACCAAAACGCTAATGGGCATAGGATTCATTGGATAAAAATCCTTTATATATATATATATAGAGAGAGAGAGAGAGAGCGAATGGTGTTTATCCTTGGCAACTGTTTACCTAGAAGTTCTATTTATTATTTAAAACCTCTCTTACTAGTAAGTTGACCATCAACCATCAAAGAGTACAAATATACTTTTCTTCGATAAAATTTCTCCTCTCTAAAGATCAAAGCATTCCTAAAAAGACATATGGGTAGTCGAATTGCAATCGGCTTCATCCTCTCTTCTTTAGAGTAATATGTTGTGCTACGAAACTCAACCAGAAATGATCCAACCCTGCCATGGCCTGCTAAAAAATGATAGGCTAGCCTTCCTCTAGATCTCTCTTACAATGTCACAATGGAAAAAAAGTAGGTACATTCTTCCTCCCCTGATTACCGCTTATGAGAAAACTACACCCTGGAAGTCCTTGTTGTCAATCCTTCCAGTTGAAGAAGCCAGAAACACTTTCACTCTTAGCATTTTCCTAACCTTCCAAATTTGTCAGTGGTCTTTGCCATATGCGCATCCTCCATCATGCGCATATAAATATTTTCTTTTGGCTTCTTAGACGCGGTCACATCTCGGCAAGAGTTTGTAGGATCATGATTTTTCTTGGGTCTGAACAATGAGGGTCCGCATTGTGTAGAGATCGTGGAAGTTGTCAACAAATGTTCCTTGTTGTGGCTAAGCTCGTGCGGGCGACCACTCAACTTGTAGGTGTGAATTGTGAAAGTGAAACAACTTTCTGGGGTCTTATAGGAATCAATTGGCGGGGTTTAGATGCTGGTAGAACACGAGTAGTAAATGTGGTTTGGGGTGTCTTATCTACAAGAAACGAGTTTATCTTTGGAAAAGAAAAATTCACGTAATTGAGTATGCCAAAGCTCTTTTTAAGTCTCAATCTTTGTAAATTTTGTACTTTATTTGTGCTTTATGAATATAAGTTACGTTGTACACCTCTTGGGTGTTCACTCTTTGATTCCTAAAAAAGAAAAACTTGAATTACCGACGAAACGGACTTGAGCATGACCATTTGCGTCCTCAACAAGCATTTGGCCTTCCAACCAACGAACTTGCATTCGATATTTTCGAGGAGGTGCGACTAATCCTGGCATAGAGCTGCAATAGAGTTGAATGAAGCCCTAAATATGATTATGCACCTTTCCCCTTGTCATACCTATAATATTCCCATACATCGGAGCCACCTTTTTATATCAGTTGAAAGGGATGTATGCTTATTTTTCTTTGTTAATACATAGGCTCCGTGAGCCCCCCAAAATCTCGAGTAGATCCGAAAATTTTATGGCCTCCCAAACATCCACTTCCAAGAAAATTAGCGTCGATCGTCCAAGTATGGACGATTCCATACCAAATCGCATATACCATATTCGCTTTATATATGGGGATATAGCATATGCAACCCAAGTATATCGAATATGCGGACACATATGCGACAAAATATATACATTGTTGTAATGGTCGCCTGAGTAGTAGGTCTGACCAGTCTAGTTAGTGGGGTGTGTTGAGAAAAGAGACTTCGTTGTTTATTCAGAAAACCCTAGGCTCTCTTATATAGGGAGAGACCTTAGGGTAAATTACAGAGAGGTCTATAGAAAAGAAATAACAACAAACTCCATAAAGAGATAATAACACTACTAACTATTTCTACACTCCCCCTCAAGGTGGAGCATAGATATCTATCATGCTCAGCTTGGACGAACATCTCTGAAATGGTCCTTTGAGCAGTGGCTTGGTAAATACATCTGCAGTCTGATCTCCTGAGCTCGCATGTGCAGTAGATATCAATCCTCTCTGGATCAAGTCCCTAGTATAATGGCAGTCAACTTCAATATGCTTGGTCCTTTCATGAAAAGCTGGATTTTTGGCAATGAACAATGCTGCCTGATTGTCACACTGAAGCTTCATAGGTAGAGGTACCACTACATGTAGATCTTCTAGTACTGAGCGAACCCACATCATTTCCGTACTGGCTTGAGCCATGGCCCTATACTCGGATTCGGCACTGGACCTTGCCAAAACAGTTTGTTTCTTGCTTTTCCAAGAAACCAAAGAGCCTCCAACAAACACTGCAAACCCTGAGGTTGATTTTCGGTCCTTAGGACATCCTGCATAATCTGCATCTGCACATGCTGAGACAGATAAGTCCGTGCCCTTTCTGAATAGCAGCCCTGAACCTGGAGAAGACTTTAGATACCTCAGTATCATGTGTATAGCATCCATGTGAACCTGTCTTGGCTGCTCCATAAATTGACTCACCCTGCTAACTGCAAATTGAATGTCTGGGCGAGTTATGGTGATGTAGAGGAGCTTTCCCACCATCTCTCTATATCTCCTCTTATCTACTTCATCAGTATCACCATCATACAGCCTCACACTGGGATCCATAGGAATACTTGATGGTTTGCAACCATCCATGCCTGTCTCAGTCAGGAAGTCTGTAATATACTTCCGTTGGGTCATTACCAAACCCTGTGCATTCCTTGCAAATTCTAACCCCAGAAAGTATCTCAGGGTCCCAAGATCTTTTGTAACAAACTGACGGCCAAGGAATGCCTTCGCCTTTTCTATGCCCTGTGCATCATCTCCTGTAACAAGAATATCATCCACATAGACCATAATAACAACCGTACCTGCCGATGACTTCTGGACAAACAGTGAGTGATCGACATTTGACCTCTTGAATCCTTGTTGCTCAATCAGGTTGGACAACTTCTGGAACCATGCTCTGGGGCTCTGTTTGAGGCCATATATCGCTTTGTGAAGTCTACAGACCATCTGCTTCTCCCCCTCAGCAGTAAACCCAGGTGGCTGCTGCATGTAGACTTTCTCCTGCAAGTCTCCATACAGAAATGCATTCTTGACATCTAGTTGAGATATACTCCAATCATGGACTACATCAACAGATAAGAGAATACGAAGGGTAGAATGTCTCGCCACTGGAGAGAATGTATCCATGTAATCCACGCCGTAGGTTTGCGTAAACCCACGAGCGACCAAGCGTGCTTTGTACCTATCCAAGGTTCCATCTGCATGGTATTTGACTGTAAAGACCCATTTGCAGCTCACAACTGATGCATCAGAAGGTGCAGGGACCAAAGACCATGTGCCACGAGACTGCAGGGCCCTCATTTCTTCTTCCATTGCTAATCGCCAGCATTCATTCTGCAAAGCTTCCTGGTATGTCCGTGGTATATCCACGGAAGACAAAGCTGTGGCAAATCTCTGAAAATCACCTGTGAGACGGTGAAAAGAAACCTGTGAAGAAAACGGATAAGCGGCACATTGCCGCTTCTGTTTCCGAATAGCAATCGGAACATCAAGATCATCATCTGCTGTACGAGATGAGCTAGTGTCGGCCTGAACTGAAGGATCCTGCACATGTACCAAACTTGACCCGTCAGTAGTAATGCCATCTGAACATACCTGAGGCGGGATGATCGGCTGCTGTGTGGTCTGAGAAGGACCTGACCGGCGCGTATAGAATTTCGGTAATGGTGATATGATAGGCCGTGGATTGGGTGGAGGTGGAGGAGGTGGTGGGGGTGGTGGAGGTGGTGCTGGCATGGAGACAGACACAGGGGAAGACTCAGGTGTACTCAATGTAGGTGGTGGAGGAACATAGATCTCATCGGTGGTAGTGGATGGTACCATTCTGTCACCTGCAGGAGAGAAATACATGACAGACTCAAAGAAAGTGACATCGGCACTCACAAAGTATCTCTTAGTGGTGGGATCATAACACCGGTAGCCCTTCTGAGTTCTGGAATAACCAACAAAGATGCACTTAACTGCTCTAAGAGAGAGTTTGTCAAGTCCGGGAGATAGACGATGCACAAAAGCAACAATGCCAAAGACACGTGGAGTTAGTGAGAATAACTCCTTATCTGGAAAAATAATGGACATAGGTATCTTTTCACCAAGGACTGAGGATGGCATACGGTTGACCAGATAACAAGCAGTAAGGACAGCATCGCCCCAGAAAGAAATAGGGGCACAACTCTGAATCAACAATGTACGAGTAATATCTAAGAGATGGCGATGTTTCCTTTCCGCGACACCATTTTGTTGTGAGGTATATGCACAAGTGGTTTGGTGAATAATGCCCTTTGATGACAGGAATTGTGACAGTAAGCGTGTACAAAATTCAAGGGCATTATCAGTCCGAACTATGGCCTCAAATTTCAGCGAAATTCGGTCGAATTTCTGTCGAATATCGATATCCAGTCGAAATTGAAATTCGACCGAAATGACCGAAATAACCGAAATATGGGGGTCCTAGTACAAAAAATGACCGAAATGACCGAAATTTCGGTCGAAATTCCACCGAAATACCATCGAAATTCTTTTTTGGTCGATACCGAAATGGTGACCGAAACCGACATTTAAGGCCTTGGTCCGAACATATTTGACATTTGCAGAAAAGACATTGAACACTTCATTAATCAAGTTTTTGATCACATTTCCTGCTTCAGATTTATTTTCCAAAAGAAAGACCCATGACACACGAGAGAAATCATCCACTACCACAAGATAAAACCTGTGTCCCTTATGATCGGGAACACGACTTGGACCCCATATATCTATATGTAACAACTCAAAAGGGGAGCTACTGCTCCGACTCAGACGACGTGGGAAGCTCGACCTGTGATGCTTTCCCAACTGACACGCTTCACATTGAAACAAAGAACTAGGAGAGATCTGAGGCAGAAGATGGCGCATTTTCTGAAGTGGAAGGTGACCAAATCAGAGGTGCCAAATGTACGGAGAGACTGGTCCAGCAGAGTGAGAGGAGACACCGGCATATGAATCCCGGACCAGCCGATATAAACCATTCTGCTCAGAGCCACAGCCAATCACCTTGCCCGTGAGTATGTCCTGAAAAATGAGAGAAGACGGGTCAAATATGGCACGACAGTTCAAATCCTTCGTAATCTGACTAATATATAGCAAATTCATTGAGAACTCAGGAGCATGCAGAACATTCTGTAAATGCAAAGTGGAGGACAGGAAAACCTCCCCCTGTCCAATAAGGGGCGAATGGGTACCATCTGCTATCTGCACTGAACGTCTGGGAGGAATGTCCCTGTAGGCCTGTAATCTACCTTTATCTCGGCAGAGATGATGTGTGGCTCCAGAATCAATAATCTAGTCAGATATATCATGAGATGTAGTAGATTTACCTGAGGAGCTTGCGGCTGCGGAAGAACTGGCAGAGGCAGTGGCAGCCATATCTGAGGAACCACCAGGCGAATCACCAGAAGCATGTGGCG
Organism: Ottelia alismoides; assembly: GCA_037367405.1. Taxonomy (NCBI): domain Eukaryota; kingdom Viridiplantae; phylum Streptophyta; class Magnoliopsida; order Alismatales; family Hydrocharitaceae; genus Ottelia; species Ottelia alismoides. The sequence goes on along the minus strand of JAZKJV010000872.1, from coordinate 93,592 downwards.
TAATCTCTCGGAGACGGGCGACAAGTTCGTCAAATCGACTATCTGCAGTAGAAGTCAGTGGAGACTGAGAGTGCTCTGCAATACGTGCTGATGCTGGAAATCCATGCTTCGAATAGCATGTCTCCTCCGAGTGTCCTGTGCGACGACAATAGGAGCATGTCTGACTAAAGCGACCACCCCTCCCCTGGTGTCCAAGGCCACGTCCACGACCACAGCCAGATGGTGGTCCACCTCTCCCACGCGAGACTGCCATCGCTGAAGGAGGTGGAGTAGAAGAGCTGGAGGAGACTGGAATGCGGCTAAGCCGTCTGTAAACATCCTCAACTGGAGGAATAACTGCATCAGCGAGAATCTGAGATCGAGCTGCATCGTACTCTGGATTAAGGGCCGCAAGAAGAACACCAACCATGATGGCGTTTCGAAACGCCTTCTGCTGCTCAGGAGTTGCAGTCAGAGGGAAGATACTATATAACTTCTCGAACATCCCTCTTAGGGATGTATAAAGAGAATGGAGAGGTCTGCCGCTCTGCTTCATTGTGAATATGTCGTGGTGAAGCTGCAACATCTTCGTCTCATTTTGCACTTGCGAATATGTGGCGGCAAGAATTTCCCACATTGCCTTAGCAGTGGGCTGATGGAGGACGTCGTTGGCAATCTCCGTCGTTAAGGTGCTGGACAACCAGACCTTTGCATAGGAATCATCAGCCTCCCATGAGGCATAGATCCCAGTCTTCTCTGCGGGCTCATCCTCGGTAAGAATATGTTTCTTACCATTCGACTTCATAAGGCTCATGAACTGCATAGCCCAGAGCTCGTAGTTAGACCCGTCCATCTTGACTATTGGCGCAGGACCTTTGAATGCGCCGGTGGAGGGCATATCAACTTTTGATTCTGACATACTGCCGCTTGGAGAAGAACTAGGATATGTAGACGTGATGCTGGATGTCTACAAAAACTGCATCGGATTTGAGTGCGTATGTAGACGTTACGCACTCAAATCCATAGAATGGATGTGGAAGAAACTAGGGCACGCCTAACAAGAGGCTGACAGCCCTTTCAGCGGCTAGGAGCCGCTAGAAGACCTTGTGCGTGTTGCTGTTCACGCACCCAGATGCCGTGCGCGGGCAGCAGATGGAGATGCCGCCTATTGGCAGAGGCCGCTGGGGGCTGGGATTCCCTTCGGCGGCACGCAGGGGCTATTGGCGGAGGCCGCTAGAGGGTGGGATCCAACCAGATGGAGGGATGGATCCAACCACGGCGATGGGAGGCTGCCGCTGGAGATGAAGAAGGAGAAGGCGGCGACGATTGAGGGCTGCCGCTGGAGAGAGAAGTGGCGGGAGGGCAACGATTCCGAGAAGAGGGAGGCGGGTGGGGAAGGGGTGGCGGGAGGGAGGAGAGCCCTAGGGTGGCACTGATACCGTGTTGAGAAAAGAGACTTCGTTGTTTATTCAGAAAACCCTAGGCTCTCTTATATAAGGAGAGACCTTAGGGTAAATTACAGAGAGGTCTATAGAAAAGAAAGAAATAACAACAAACTCCATAAAGAGATAATAACACTACTAACTATTTCTACATGGTGGTTGACCGAGTACCGACTATTTCGACTAGGCACACTAGTCAACCAATTTTTGCTTGATTTTCTTATGTTTTGCTTTTTTAAAAGCGAACTTATTATGATATGCTTAATGCTTTATTTAAATTTAATTACTTCTTTTATTTCATTATGATAATATAAAAATGTACAAAATCTATGAATATATATATAATGAGTTATATATTTTAAATAATAAAAAAAATCAAAGCAGTCTGACTGAATCCTATTAGTCGCCCGCTATCGATTAATCCTTAATCAATGACCTGACCGATCGAGTACCTACTACCAACTTTTGCAACCTTGCATATATATTAAAAAATAGTCTGACTCTAATTTAAACCGCCTTGTACAACTCCAACTTAAAAAAATGAGTACTCAACTAAACCTGGAGCCCCCAACCCTCTGAAACCCTCCTTTCTCCACGTCGCCTACATGAGAGAAGCCAAGCCCTCAATCAATTGGCACCCTCGACCTCGATTGAAGGTGCACCCACCTCAAATTTTGCACCGCCACGGAGAGATCATAGTGCAGATCCTTCTCGATCGTCACCAGGAACCCAGGGGAATAGTCGGGCCCAATACCTGCTGATTTATATTTTCTGTAGAAGATCTCCACAACCGTAGGCCTTCCCTTCTTGCCTTGTGGATCGATAAGTTGCACCAACAGAGGGCATCTTGAAGTCTTTCCTACAAAACACTTCCACTTACTCCACCCCTTGGAAACCTGCTGTGCGAAGTGGCACGAGAAGAAGAGAATTGTCTCCCAATTGGAAACTTGACAGTGTGTTGGTCTGAACCTGACGGGGAAATAGAGAACGGTCTCCCACGTTCTCATCAGAGTTCTCAGAGTAAGGGTTCCAATATTACACAAGAATGAGAGGAGTTGAACTCTGTGGACGGTCCCCCAATTATCCCATTATAGAGACCATTTAACATGCAGATATTACATGTATATCAGGAACATATGGACACCTCTAAAGAAATGTTCCTTTGGGGAATGGTGATAGATAATTGTGAGATTCTCTTTTACTTTCCCTTATTCCAAGATTTGCTAATCTATTTCCTGTCATATAACTATTCGTCTTCCTCTTATTCATCTCCCTTTTAACAAAGTTCTTTATTTATTTCCCATTCTTACTGCCTATTTCACTATGACTACCACTTCTTCCACAATAATCACTACTTATCCTACATTCTCAACAACAACAAAGAAACAATGAATAGAAATAACTGATACTTATCCCACATACCCCGCCATAATATTCCCACAAAGAATCTAGCGTCGATATTAAACCTCCTATTCCTTATTCCACCTCTACATTACGTCTTCCTTATTCCCTGAAAAAACAACCTTAATGGTGAAGATCTTCATGTTGTTTCTGTGGAGGTCGAGGCACTGTTGTAAAAGTCGACCGACTAGGCCGATTAGTCGGCCCGACTAGTCTAGTAGGTGGGGTAGCCGACTCGACTAGGCCAAGTTGGCCCTTAGTCGGTCAACCCGACTAATCGGGCCGACTAGTCCGACTAGTCGCCCGACTACAAGGCTGACTTTTACATAGAGATTTTTTAATTTTTTAGTTTTTCGATTTTTTTAAAGCAAACTTATTCTAATATGCGTAATGTTATATTTAAAGACAATTACTTCTTTTATTTTATTATGATAGTATAGAAAATATACAAATAAATACAAATACATAAGAATATGTGTATAAAAATTGATTTATATATTTAAAATAATTAAAAAAATTCAAAACCGACTAATAGCCGACGAAATCCGATTAGTCGCCCGACTGCCGATTAATCCTTAGTCAGTGACACTACCGACCGAGTACCGACTACCGCTTTCTGCAACCTTGGGTCGAGGGTACTGTTAAAAATGGTCAGGGTGCGAATGTTCGGTGGAAGCGTTAATGGTGTTTTGTTTATGTATAAGAAATATTATGCGGAAAATCGAGACCTGGTTCTGGAAATTTATCGTTTTAATATATTTTTGAAGCGAGCACTGGTTATCGATGTTTAGCCATTTTCTGATTCAAAAGAAGCACATCCTTATTGTTAAGAGGAGATTTTGGGGTGTTTCTTTTGAAGCCAAAAAAGGAGGAAACACTCTATAGTGCCCGTCCCATCTTATTAATTAAGAGAAAGGATCAATACAAAATCCATGACTCAAGGAGAGCCCTCAAATGATGAACATCATTTTGCACATAAAAACGGTCACTGCTCAAGATAACTCAATTCCTGGCTAACTAAAGCGCCTACACAACACAAATCGACTGGAATCTGTTCATTTTTGAATGGAAATAGGAATTAAAGAGCGACTCCTAGAAAGAGACCGATTGCTGCAATCCATCCAGTCAATCCCCATTGCGATCCAAATCTCTCTATCCTTCACCCACCCATAAAAGAGTTGTTTAGCCGACTCCGCTTCCAAAACACAAAGCTCATAAGATCTATCGTCATTTTGAAAAGTTTGAACCCATCTATCTCTAGTAAGGAGTCTACCATGCCTCAAGGGCCATAGGAAAACCTGAATATGGCCACTTTGCTGTCTCTGTTTAACTTCTCAACAGATGATTCCTGCTCGCTAATCAAACTCTTGTCGGTTTCCTGATACAGTGCAGTGATCCTACCTGATGTCAGGCTGACAAGTGAGCTGACAACTTCCATCCGTGCAATAAACTCTTGGAAACGTTGGTCTGAGAAATTCCATAACAATAGTGGACCTCCAAACTCCATTTGACCAGATATCCGAGAGCCAGCACCATTATAGGGCCTACCCGCTCTCACTTCTCTTTCTTTGACTTCGTTTCCTCTACTTCTTTTCGATGCTTTCGATGAATTTTTTTTGCTTCTCGTTTTGTAATCTAATAGTTTTTATTGACTTGATGCTTCTTTGACATATATTCTTAATGAGCACATTCGATCCCTGAAGGATGAAGTAGGACACCCTATTCTCGTGATCTCAAATGCCGGAAAAGAAATTCATTGAATAGAGAACCGTCGGAAAAATCAAGAAAAGAAAAATGATCTTTTTTTATTGCTTTGCAATTGCTGGGTTGGCCAGGGGGAATGTGCTTCAAAGGAACCCTGTTTGGGCCGGCCGAGGCTAGCATAGAGGGGACAACCCTCCTTGAACCCCGCCCTTTCTAAAAAGAAGAAAGCATGTAGCTGATAAAAGCGGATACAGAGACTCAGGTTGGGGCGCACCATAACTAAGAGAGCTATTCCATATTGGTTCACCATAGATTTATTCGTGCATATAAGCAGGTGTCGGAGCTGGGATGATTGTGGAAGTCTTTTTTGGGGATCCGCTGTGGCAACTATACATCATGTATATTATATCATATGCCAAAGCATCAATGCCAAGAGAAGCTTTTTCCTTTAAGATAGATCCCGCACAAGCAGGATATCATTTCTTCATTTTTTCAATATGAGAGCTGGCCTTCGTTCTTCTAATACTTTCCTAAAACCTGTTGAGCAGTGTACTTCTACTAATTCAAACTCCACTCTATTTATTTGATAATTAGGCTCTCTTGCCTTCCCTCATATGCTAATTGTAGATGGAGGAACTCTCATGAACAGCCGAACAAACCCTCTTCGGGCTCCTTATCTATGTTCGATACATTGCCTAGTGATTTTCTTTGTCGCATATCAATTGAGTAGTTAACTTTCTTATATTTTTTCTAAATCTAAGTTTTAGATGTATACTTGGGAAAGTCGTGTGCAAAGAAAAAATGCAGATAGCTGGGCCCCTTTTTTCATCTGTTTATTACAACCTCTTCCCCTGTAGCGTTTCTTCTTCTGACTTTTCTTTCCGACATTTTATTTTAGAAAAGATAGGGAGGACCGTCGAGGGAAATTCTGAGTTTATGTCCTACTGCACTAAACTTCTCGGCAACAAGCACTCTCTCGACCCAGATATATATAGTTGGCGTCGTTTTCTCTGATTTGAGGATGAGGAATTAGCGGATCCGCTCGTTTTCTTCTTTCCCATTCTTAGTACAAATAAAAAAAATCCTTTCTCTTTTTAGCAAAGATTGCACAGGATTAGGACCATTGAAAATGCATTGCGTTTCCCTTGGCTCTTTGCTATGGCAACCATCAGCTGTGCACTTCTTAGCGATATTTGGCCGGATGGACAATGACCTTTGGCTTTACTTCTAACTTCTCAGAGCAAAGTTTTGAGGAATTCATGAACATGTTGAGCCGTATCTCTGGTGTCACATGTTCAATGATAGGTAGGGATTGTTGGAACTAGAGGTATGTATTTTTCTATGCAAAAAAAGCATATGTGGCACTTACGACATTGCTTGGATCCTCACCAAGATGAACAGAGCGTGATTACCAATTTATTTGGACGCTACGTGTTCCTTTTAAAATTGAAGTGTTCTCGTGGATTCAACGCTAGGAAGGGATGCTGACTAGGAGACGTTGGGCCTCTTTTCACCCATGCATTGATGATTCCTTTCCATTTTGTAATTCGGAATCTAAAGACTTGGTTATTTGTTTTTCTCCTGTTCACACTCGCGATAAATGTGAACCTGTGCATGAATGGAGGTAAGTGATGCAGATCTCTCAACTTGCCAACAGGAGATTAGATTGAGGGCAACGCTTATATCCCGAATCTCATTCCGATAAGCATAGATCTCCTCTAGAATCTGCTACTAAATATCTGATGGAGCTGGTGAAGATGGAGTTGAAGGATCTAGGCTCTGCCTTGGTGGACGCTGCCGAAAAAGGATTGTGAAAACTGGTCTTGTTGGCCCTGATGCTACTGCTGGGGACTGCTCTGAAATGATGGGCCTTGGTTGCCCAAATGCTATTGCTGCTGACGCATCTGTTATTGTTGATATTCCTTGGCTAGATCTTAGTTCGCAGTTGGCATTTTTGGGATGGTATTTTGACAAATCAGTTTAGGTCAGCTACAGAGCTTTGGAAACCGATCACTCTCTTGGATATTTGGCTATCTTGCAATGGAGTTCTATTTAGAAATGTGTGTTATTATGTGGAGAATGTAATTCATCTTATAAGATCCCTTCTCAAGACATGGCTCCTATTATGTTTACCGGTTTGATATATTTGTGGGGCGAGAACCAACCAAGGTTGTTTCCCCTTCTTTTGTTTCTAAAAATATCAAATAATGTATTTTTCTGTTGTCATCTCAAAAAGACGAGGAAACCTTGTGGCTAAAGTTCTTCCATGGGTTCTGTTGTCAGTCCAAAAACAAAGCTGCACCAGTCCCCTAACAATGGTTTAAAGAGGCGACAAAAATTTGGGAAAATGACACATATACCTTTCTAGAAGGCACACACATATCATATTGGGCGTGTAGCCAATGAGACCTACATAGACTTACCATAAACACTATAGATCAACCTGCAACAATCATCTTCACTGTTACCCCACAATCTCACAATCCACTTCAACAATCTCATCTATTCTTATATTGCCATGTCCTCCCTCATCCCTGGAAAGCGCAATTGTCTCCCAATTAGCAAAATGCAACCTTGCTCCCCTTTTATTTGTCTATCCCCACCATGGCCTCAAATTTCAGCGAAATTCGGTCGAATTTCTTTCGAATATCGATATCCAGTCGAAATCGAAATTTGACCGAAATGACCGAAATATGGGGGTCCTAGTACAAAAAATGACCGAAATGACTGAAATTCCGATCGAAATTCCACCGAAATTCCATCAAAATTCTATTTTGGTCGATACCGAAATGGTGACCGAAACCGACATTTAGGGCCTTGATCCCCACAAGAACATTCTCATAACCATCTCCTTTCAGTGGTGAATTCCCACTGGAAGTAGTCTTAGGTGCCATGAAAAAACCCGGAATGGCAACAAGCACAACCTTCACCAAAAATGAGACGACCACCCGGTTATAGCAATTGTGGACAACTGCTACCAAGGTTGCAAAAGTCAGTAGTCGTTACTCGGTCGGCTGGATCATTGACTACATATTAACCCACAATCAGGCGACTGATAAGATTTTGTTAGGATTTAACCTGTTTTGGATTATTTATTTATTTTAAATGTATAAATCACTTTTATACATACATTCTTATATATTACAAAGATTTGTATGCTTTTTATTATGATAATGAAGAAAAGAAGTAATTTAATAAATAAAACATTAATCATATTAGCATAAGATTGCTTTTAAAAATGAGAAAAATATGGCATCTCCATGCAAAATTCAATCGACTAGTCGGAATTAGTCAATACTCGGTCGACCTCCCCACCGACTAGACTAGTCAGACCTACTAGTCGGGCCAGTCGGGGGACTTTTACAACAACGATTGCTACAAATGGGTAACCCAAGTTAGCGATTCGGTATCAAGCCAAAAGGACTCCCCAACTCCCTACCACTATCAAAAGCCTCTATTTTTGGATGCCCCGTCTGTAGGGCCGAGGAAGAGGGCATAGTGTCAAACCTCTTCAGGCAGTCCAAACTTATGGGAACCCCCTCTTGTGAAGAGTACTTTGTCAGAAGCCCCGGTCCTCTACATCATATGCTTTGAAAAACTCTTTTTCCAAAGCAACTCAGAGACCCTCCCCTTCCACTTGGCCATAATCTCCCGTCATATCTCTGCTCTGCATATATGTTGTTTTCTGAGGACTGATCAGGCTCTGAAGGATGGACCTTAATATGTTAACCCAAAGTCATCCTAAATACAGCTTTGGAGATTTATGTCGGAGTTGCTGCTGGAGGTTTTTTACGCCTCCAACTGCATGTATACTCGGTGCATGTATACTCCAAATGTAGGAGATGCAGCTGGAACTTATTTAGGATGGATTCTGTTTTTGTTACAAGAGAAATTAATAGATATATTATATTCTAGGTTCAAACCTAGAGAACCAATGGAATTATACATCCTACTCTGGTAATACCAAGAATAATGCTCAATATTACATGGGATAAATTGTTATCCACATAAACTCATTATAGGATGGTTCACTCATTCACAAAACTGATAATGGATGTCACTCTGCTTGAACTCAACAATGCCTCTTTTTTCTTTAATTGAACTGTCCTCGTTTTTCCCGTTCATATTTTTTTAGAAATCTGGGGTTTCCATAGACAGGGCAACATTTTTTTAATGTTTGAGTATCATGTGATTTTGAACAGGAGGACTGGAAAAAGGAGAAACATGATTTCTTGCAAAGCTTAAGTCGACTATCTTCATTGCCCAGGTCTAGCAGTGTGTCAGTGACTACTGGCATTTCTCGTGCTTCACAGATGATGCCATCTAAAGCTCCTCGGGACTTAACTGATCGTTCTAGTGTAGAGGTTCCTTTGATAGATAGGCCCATCTCTGAGCAGAAGGCTTTGATGTATGCGGAGGAAATTAAGAAACTGAATGAATCTAGAGAGCATGGGTTACCCTTCAATGTAAGATTTGTCCTATCATTATTGTACTTGCTGTTCTGCTTTTGTTTGTTGCCTTCCCAATTTCGGAATTCTTAATTGTTATAAAGTGTAAGCATGCACTTAAAACTAAAAATTTCCTTCGAAGATATACACATTAGTTTTCTGATCTTATATGCATGGCATTTTTCTAGCGTTTATCCCAAGATTAATTCTATTTTAATGTTTTCTTGCCATGCAATTGTTGCAATATAGGATAACTTGTACAGTTGTATTCATTTCTGTTCTATTGCTTGTCAGCCCGCGACATCTTTCTGCATTGCTCATGATAGCCTGGGATTCAACATTTCTGGTGGTAAATCAGTAAGCATGCAAAAGATATGGCATCTTATTCAGGTACACAAAAAATAACAGTTGTAACATATTTTACAGAAAATATCCGCAACATCATATTTCATGCATTTTTCATCTCACAAAATGATATACTGCTACTACCCCCTTGGATTCCAATCTTTTTACTAAAGCCCATAGTTATGTAATAGGATCATGTTTCCTTCTTCTCGATGTAGGCATTAGTCGGTGAGACCTCTGCCCCTCGGAAAAATGCCTCAAAGAAGATGTCACTTGTAATAGGGGCTAGACAGCACCTTGAATGGGGCCATGAGAAGTATATCTTAGACACAATTCAAAGCCATCCTGCCCAGGTATTACTTGCTTGATGTAATGTATTCGAAGTTTTTTGCTTGATTGTTATCAATATCAAGTGTATGTTCGATCATATCTCAGATAAATGTCACATTGTTTTTTTGGGCCATTTTTTATTGTATTATACATACTATTACGACTCATTTTCGTTATTTACGTATGGTCTATATTTCTTTAGAAACCAATTGAGGGTATCTAGAGTAAGGGATGCCCATGGGAGTTTATGGGTGCAAGTAATGTCCGTGTTTTGAAAGTTCTCGACCGACCTTCAGTTTCAGGCTTAACCTTGATATAGACGGATATTTTTTCATACTATCAAAATACAAAAATTGAGATATACCTCTTGCTGTTAACAAATGAATACAAGTACAAATGAGACATCACATAGACATCTTAACATACATATATTCATCAAAAAAGTAAATATGTGCAGGATATTGTAAAAGTTGCTTGGGGCTTCTTTTTGACTTTCTTTTTGACATGTCTGTGGCATTCGGTTTATACTCAGACTTACCCTGATAAATGACTTGTAAATGTATTTTACTATAGATAGGGTATCTAGAAGCTTAGGTGCACTATTTTTAAATGTAAATATGATGTTATCTTGTTATGTCAAGCATATAATTTTGAAAGTATCACAATTGTCTTCAACACACCTGGTTGATCAATCCCAGGCCACCGTATTTACAATTGTTGCTTTTGTATCTTGCTTCTTCCTTTTGGAAGAGCTTCCTTGCAAGGTTTTACAAAATGCATGGCTCGTTGAAGCGATTTTCTAGATGAGGCGAAGCATGGGCCTTGAGACAGAACTTTGTGTAGGCTACTTTTGTAGAGAAAAACTTTCATAATAACGAAAATCAGACATACCATCTTTATAAAATCTAAAAATAAGATAGCTTTGGAAAGTTCATATTTTCATGCCATTTCATGCAACACTTCACACGTAGCTACCAACTTCCGAGCGTATAGGAAGTTGTTGAAATCTCCTATGCCAATAAAAGTCTAAAAGACTAGACATTTAAATTTCAAAATACGTTATAAAACCATATTTTCTTATGCTTAAACCTTTTTTTATTTGTTCTGTTTGTTAAAAGGTATGCTATGAAGTTCAGGATTAGGTGTTTATTAACACTAGTAAAGTAAATACTAATAGTAAGGACTCAAACTCATGGATTCACCCCGGTCAGTTTGTGGTCCAATAGAAAAGGAAAATTAGTACCCATTACGCTTGTTATGAATGGTACCATTTCTCCAGTGCAATCAGCTTTCATCCCTGGGAGGCAAATCGATGACAGCTTGACAATGGCTATGGAAGTCATAACAGACTGGAAAAGAAAGCGTACATGTGACATTTCTGGAAGGTAGATTTTTCCAAGGCAAATGATACAATGATCTTGCGTTTTCTCTGGTTTGCCATGGCAAAAAAGGGTTTTTCCGGACCTCTAGATATCCTGGATGAAGAGATGCATGACACAACATCGTACTCAGTCCTTGTGACTGGATGTCCTGAAGGAGTTTTTTTTTCAGCTGCAACGTGTTGTACGGCGAGGTTGTTCTTTGGCACCCATGCTTTTTGTTATTGCAGCTAATGTGTCAGCTTGGATGGTGGACCAAGCTTCCCGGCATGACATTAGTTCTAGTTTCTGTCTAGATGATATCTCTATCTCTCTTTTACAGTATCCAGATGACACAAATTTCTTATTGAAGGGGTAAGGGCGTGGCTTTAGGAATGGCTACTGTGCTTAATATTTTTGGCGAGCTTTCTGGTCTTTCTATCAACAGAGCCGAACCCGGTATGATCCCTTTCAGCGTAATGGAAGAAGACACCTTTGCTGTGGAGGAGGCTCTGAATACAGCCTGTGGCACCCTTCCTATTCGCTATCTTTGTCTCCCCCTAACCAATGGCCATGTATCACATAGTGGTTACCTGTTATAGAGAAGATAGAGAAAAAACTTCCAGACTCGACAAGGAGTTTACTCTTTAGAGGTGTCTGGTTGGTACTTTTAAAGGCTGTGCTTACTGCTATTCCTGTATTCTTTATGTCACCATCACTCCTTTCGGTTGGGCTTTGTCATCGTTTGGAGATGATCATGCGTAAATTCTTTTGGGAAAAGAAGATCAATGGGCCCCTGGTGTCCACTTGGTTGACTGTGCTACAGTCAGTTTACCTATAGCGGAAGGGGGCCTTAGGTTTACCGCTTGGAAACCATGAATAAAGCGCTCTTGTTCAGGTGGGTTGCGAGGATTTGGGGCAATGAAGACGGTCTTTGCTGCCATCATATTTTTTAACTTTATGAGGTGTACTCCCTTGACCTTTCCACACAACGTCCTCCATCTTACACTTCGGCCTTCTGGAAGGTAGCGTTCTTTATGTTGCCTCAACTCCCTGATTTTTCTGCCCAACGCTTGCTGATGTACGTAATTTTGCTTTCTGGACAGACAATTGGACTGACACTGATATGCTTGACAAGTTTTTTTCCACAACCTTTTGCATTGGCGGTGGATAAAAGGGACTTAGTTTTTGATTGCTAGAACGGCGGTTCTTGGATACCTCGTTTCGCTTCCGACCTCTTAGACCAGAGGGTGGAAAATTTGCTGTGTCTGCTTGATTCTATTCGGCATGTGGTAGGTCTGTCGTCTTGACGCGATCATTGGAGTTGGAAGGGTGGGGATTTCTCAGTCATGAAGGCCTACAAATATATAGAACATGTAGCCCCTTTGCATGGTTCTATAGTCTGTGGCTGCTCTTTTTTTGGTGGCCTTAAACTACCAATCCACATTTATATCTTTTTGTGGCTGCTATAGAGTGGGCAAATCTTAACTAGAGATCGCTGCTCCAATTTTTTGCGGAAAGTTTTGGGCAGATGTCCGTTTGTGACAGGGCGGTGGAAGACATCAACATTTTTTTCTCGTTTGTCTAAAGATCAAACGAGTGTGGCAAGACTTGGATCTTGTTTGAGTGAACACATCCAACTTTGAGGCTTTTTGGGATTCACTTTCGGCGTTTTTGCAACAAAGAAGCACCAACCCATTGAGCTATTTCTCCCTTTAGCTACTTTGTGGGCAATTTGGCTTGCTAGAAATGGGATGATCTTTGCTACGGATTGGTTTTATTTTGAGAATGTAATTTTTCATTCAAAGACCCTTCTTGAGTCCTGGTTTCTGTAAGGTACACCTGGATCTCTCTTTTTTAAGTTATTTTTATAAAAATCTGGGGCGTAAACCATTTAGTGTTTCCCCCTTTTTGGTTAATAATAATAATAATAATAATTAAATCCTCAATTTTTTTTGCAGTATGGTTTACTTATTTGTGTCTGAAAATCGTTGCATCTTGTGATGTTGGGACACTCATTATTGATTATTTGTTCACTGATATATTTGTGTTCTCATTTTGAGGCAACCCTCTTTTATATACCTGGTTATTTTGAAAGTACTTGCATTTTTTGACGTAAATGTAACATTCCTTTAGGAGTTGTAATGATCTCTCAACATTTTTTGTGCTTTTCTAGGCTGCTCTTGGTGGAGCTGTTGGCAACCTTCAAAAGATTAGAGCATTCCTGCGGGTTTGTTGGTCCACCTGCTTATGTTATTCTAATCAAATGGCTGTAGTTGTATTTCTCTCTCTCTGACTTATTCTTTTAATTACCAGGTTCGTTTACGTGATCATGGTATGCTTGATTTTGACTCAAATACTGCCCGCAGGCAGCCTCCAGTTGATACAACGTGGCAACAGGTTTGCTGAGGAATTTTGCTACCATAGTTGCTCCGATTTATTGCGCACCAGACGTTTATTCGGGTTAAGGGTGCACATGGTAGATTTGATTGAAAAACTATTCATTGATTCAATCCAGAGAATCTAACTTTTTCGTTGTCCATTTCGGCCCATTAGACTATGGATTGGTAGGAATGATGTTTGTACTACTCAAGGACGATAGTATACCCACGTCTTAAAAATGTTCATGGCAACCCTCATTGGGTGGGCCTTTTTTGTATTTAATACGAACTCTACTTGTTAATATTGTTTTTTTCCTGTTTTGTACTTGTGGGTGTGGTGCTAGTCTCATTATCACTTTTTCGTGCATAAACGAATGAGTCTTAAAAATGGCTGTAAGTTCATTACTTCGTTTTGAGATTTTTTTTCTAACAGTCATCATTTTTCCGGACTACCCAGCGTTTATTCAGATCCAATCTAGCTGTAAAAGGAAATTTAAGTTCTTTTTCTAATTTGATCCATCAAGATATCCATACTGATATGAACCTATCCAATTGCATTGGATTTTAAATTTTACTAGATTTATGTGCATTACTAGGTGGGGCCACCAAATATAGCATTGGTTTGGTTAGAATATTGTGAACTCCTTATTTTTCATTATTTGATGTGTAGAAAATTGTATATGGGATATTTTTTAAATGTAGTTACCTCCCTTCTTTATATTTAACATTCTTACACGTCGAGTTTTGAACACCATTGATGGGTTCATTATTTTCTTATGAAGTTAGAATATGCATAAATTTGCACGCAGATGTGCACATATTTTTTTGAAAAGAAGAGACGTGGCGCTAGGGGATTTAGATTGAACTTTTTATCCCAATAACCCATTTAAAAATCTCACAGTTTTTTCTATAAATATACAGGTGCAATATGTTTGTAATAAGTGGCTTTTACCCATAACATGGACATTCCAAATTTGCATATATTATTTTTAGGTTCTTCATATTTCCCTTGAAAATCCGTAGGGTGATTACAGAGGTTACGGGTCGTTTGGCAGTTTTCTCTTATTGATGTGTAAATAAATTTGAGTCTTTTTTGACAGTTTTCTTTCATTTATTTGTAAATAAATTTGAAACTTTTTTTGAAAAGAAGTGATGCACAGCTAATGATATTGTTGCTGTTTGTACCACACTATTGTTACGTAACATTTTGATCCTTGAATTAGTGTTGGTTTAGAAAATTGAATTTTCTTTTGTGCCCATTTCAGGCAATAGAATTATATGAGTTGTCTTGCCAGATACACTCCGACCTCATTTTGTCCAGTGACCGCCTCATCCCCTACCCTCAATCTCTCATTGGTTTTCCTTCTTCGCCTCTTAGATACCGCAATGTGTAAAAACATGGATTGAAGTCCCTTGTAGTAATCAAAGCTGTTGAGTCTTCTATTTTCCTTGAAACCCCCTCTTCATATTTTCCTCCTTGACGACCTTTAGGTGGTCTCTCTTTTCCCCTTATTTATAATGTCCTCTCATCTTCCACCATGTCATGAGTTTCCACCACTTATAATGCCTCCTATCTTTTCTGCACCGTGGACTCCTTTAGTGCTTTCTTAATCTTGATAAGAAAAATCAAAGTGACTCAAGCCTCACCATTGGCGTGCTTGTGGCCGTGTCCTCGGGATGTACCTCTTGCTAGCACTCCCTTGTCACATGTCGAAACCTCTGCTCAAGCAACCATGTATCTTCGAGCTTAAAATATGTTTCATGTCTCATGCCCTCATTTGAGGACCACCCAACAACGTGATTTCAAAAATGTTTACGCCTATATAGATGAATGACATTGGAAACACCTCTGCAAACTCCATAAAGGTCAAAAACCCTTCGATCTTCAACATCGTGGTAGACCTTCTCTATGTAATGTGGATAGTCTACCAAACTAAACTTATCAACTACCTTTCTAAAACTGAGCACACCTACCATGCTTCCGCTATATCATATAATAGTGATGATAGTCATATTGAAATCAATATCATATAATGAGTGGGGTTAAAGTCATGTGGAAATCAATCATGCATTGTCTCTATCCACATTTCTTCTCATATCCTCCAGAGCTCTCTACTAGCTTCAACATGTTTTTCTTCTTGCTACCATAGATGGATTCAGTATAGCAGGTCATAGACTACAGTTCGATTTTGCTGTTCAATGTCATTTACTTGACATAGGCAACCCGATTTAGTGTTCTTTTATCTATTGAAGATCGTAGTTGACATTTTTATGGCGACAATGTAGATGGTCTCTACTTTGGGTTAGAGGGAAGGTGAAGGCCATCATGTAAAGATAGATTTTGCGAATGTTAGGGACACTCTGGATTGATCTTTCTTTGGAGCTTGCTGAGGAAGATGTGCTTTTCGTTGACGTGACATGTATCAATGGAAGTATGTTTGGTGATGGTGGTCTTTTCAATGCTGGTGAATGGAAGGCTGGAGTGGGTGGTAGTTTATCTTAGAAGGGACTAGGAAAGGATTCCCATTGATACTTACGTTATTCACGATGGCAACAAATGCGTTGGCATCTACTATGTTTCACTCCTACAACAGGGACTTGTTCTTCAGATTTTAGAGTGACATCAGTATTGTTGTCAATTTGATTTAATTAGGGTGTGTGCAACATAGTTTGCCTTATGCCAGGGTCAGAGCATCGCACACGACGTATGAGGGCATTGGTGGAGATTTTTGTTGAGCATCAAGCTTGAGGGATAATGGTCGGAAGTATGCTTTTATGTCTTTTGACATAGAAGGTTATCATGGATTCGACTTGTGAGAGAATGCTTAATATCTAATGTCCAATTGCCACTGACATACCTGAGCTTGCCCTTGGTGAGGCCGTCTAGTATGGTTGATTTAGGCTCGGTGGTGGACATGATGGAGGGAGGCTTAGGGAGTTGGAGGTTAAAGTTGTTGTCTAGGGGTGGCCTCATGGTTTTGTTGGGTTGGTACTTTTAACATTTTCTTTAATATGCATGTTGATGTTTAAGCTACTGTAAGGTTTGAAAATCATATTTGATGTTATATGAAGGAGGTTCCTCAAGAAGGGCTTGCGGAAGGAGCTGATGCTCCCTTCTGGTTTGATGGGAAAGTGACAACCCAAGGTATAGATCCCAATGAGGGAGTAGGCATCAAGAGCTAATGGACCGTTATTGTCCAAGTGGATTTTGATTGTTGGGAGGGGGGGTGAGCTGCATGGTAAGAATAAAGGCATGTTATGGTAAGTGTCTTGTCACGATAGATATAACTGGCTTGTTATAGAGGATAAACATTTTTTAAAGGTGATTGTCCACCTGCTAGCTACTGTAGGACAATGCTTAATGCAATTGGGAGGCATGGATGGTTTCGAATTCTGGTCCTATGATTAGTCAGGTAAGGGTGTGCTATTAGAAATCTTCCCTAATTTGGTCATGCTTGCAGAGGACATGTAGGTGGTTACTGGAATTGGAGATAAGGTTTGGTTAATTAGGTTCATTGCACTGCGATCAGATGATAGAGTTTTTGCTTTTGCATTGCAGGTCATGATGCTAGAACATATATGCTGATGGGGTTGTGAACAAAATTCCTGGGAGGGGTCAGTAGATGACTTCCCCATTTCTAGTGCACATGAGATGTTGAGCGAGCAATAATAGGCACATGATTAAGTTTTTCCTTTGAATTGTAGGATGTTTTAGATGGCCAAGACGTCGTTGAGAGTGATGCTTGGTTGGTTGGTGAGATAATGGAGGTTAGTTACCACATTGCTCAGTAGGACTTGGGGACATGCTTGGACACTAATGGTCCAGTTTGTTGTAGCAGGACAGAAGATGTCGAGCATATATTTTTCACCTGTAAGAATACGACCATATTTTGGGAGAGTTGAAGATCACATGGATTTATGCGAAGGAACATGCACTTTTTAGGCAAGGTTCAGATGCTTAAGGGGAAGGGAGGGAGCCTGTGCATATTGTGATGCCTCGTTAGGAATTGCTTGTGGTTCTTTCAGATATATGGAGGGAGGGATGCTTCGTTTCCAGGGGAGGGCAGTATTCTGTAGAGAATTTGGTGTGCACTTGAAGGTATTATACGCCTCTAATCTATATGCACCATTAAGAGAAATGTAATACAGTCAGATGCTTTAGTTTGTTTTAATAAATTTCGTATAACAACCTAAGATGGATGCCCATCCTTCAATTTTCTAAAAAATGCCTCAACTACTCCTCACGATTTTTAGTAATTTCCAGTTCTTATCAAATACAGCTATTCATTGGTGGCCAATTTACCCAAGGTAGACCGATTACCTAAAATTCAACCGCCGTTTGGATCGAGTTACCTCATGTAATTTACGTGTCGGGTCCCGCTTTTTGTTTACTATAATGTTTCGAACCAATGTCATAAAAAAAGTTAACACCAATAACACATCTTAATAACAAATATAATCAATATAATAATAAACAAATATCACATCATGTTTACCGTCCCATCCTCCCGATCATCTAAATACCGAATGAGCTAACCATCTTGCTAACAGTCTTCAGGGGGCTTACTTTATTCCAGCCCAATATTATTACCAAAAAAACTAGTTTGATTGGAGGTTTACCCTTTGAAATCTAGGGTGAACCACTAAACCTTTTTGCAAGAGGGTTTAATTACACCCGTAAACGGAGGTTTACACCTCTAACTAAAGCATCATCAATTCCTTGTGACCATAATTTTTCGCCTTCATACCTTCTCCTTCTGCTTGTTCTCCTACCCTCCAACTGAGAAATTCCCACATTTGACCCTAATTGTTGTGAACAACTATCCATCTTCTCTGGTCGGTCCTCCTACCCAACTTTTGCTATGGCCTTCCTCGAGCGCAGTGACTTCGTATTACCTCTATCTCTCACCGCATCATCCTATCTCCCAACACATTGACCATACTCGATTTTATCACCCTCTACCACATCGACTTGTATGACCTTACCTCTTGGCCTTCTACGACCACCCCTCGTCCTTGCCTCATCACATCTCCCTTTTATAAAGAAGATTTCATCATTACCTTACTGTAGCAGGAAAGTAATATCTTAAAGCCAACAAGGGCAAACCCTCTCTGAGATCCTTATAAGAATATGGGATGACAAACTCTTATAGAAGCCATGGTAAATCATCAACAACACAGACAAAAAACAAGGGCATAAGGGGACATCCATGCTAAACCCCACATTGAGGTTGTATCTACTAACCAATCGGCCCCCATTGACCAAGACCGAGAAAGAAGTGTTTGTAACATACACTTCAACCATGCTTTCTATAGATCAGGAAAGCTACATTTCTTTAAAGCAATCTAAATCGAATTCCAACGGATAGTGCTGTATGTTTTAGACACTTTCCTAAAGAAACCAATGCTTGTTGGTCTCTCCCAAGTCGCAAGAGGCAATTCTATTTAAAACCTGACTATAACAATTAAAAGATGTCCTTGAATCCTGACACAGTGGAGCTCCAAACATGAGAATGCTTAGGTCGGTCAAAGATCGACAGGGTGATATTGGAGTCACTCCCAAACAAAAATCAGCTTCCCCTCCGTGAACTCAACAACTCTCAGGTTAGGCCTAAACCCGGGTTTTGTATATGATCTTTTGTCTTCTGAATGGAAGCACATTTGGATTTAAACTCATTCGACAAATAATGCGACATGACTGCTTTGGCACTTATGCGTTTAAGATGCCTATAGGAGGTTATGGTTCAAAGAGAAATAAGTTGTCCTCCTGATCTTCCAGTAGCCTCGATGTTGTGAAACTAGAAGCTAGTCCCCTTTCCAACTGTCTTAGTTCCAACTCTTGCCAAGAATGTTTATTCGTTTCTTGTAAAGGAACGATACCCATCCTTCATTCCTTGTGGTATCTCCTAATAGTGTCTCTCACATGTTCTCAACCCTCACAAATTCCACATGAGTATATTTATTAGTTAGACTGCGAAGACCACCCGACCCCAGGAATATTCTTTGAGAGCTCACAGGAAGGAATCATGGTTACTCCATTGTTGGCTCACAATGGGCGAAAATTACCTTTTTTGAGCTACTATGGTGCTCATTGAGGGATAGCGACAGAAGTTCTTAAAGCAGCCTCAAAGAAGTCCCTTTTCTGTGGGAACAGTTGAACCTTTGAGTTAAAAGAGATAGTCACACCCGGTATACGGATCTGTACAGAAGATCCGTCCAGAAAACATATACACAGAGAAAACCGGATCTAAAGCATGTTGATCCAAAGCAGGTCCCATGGTCACTTACGACTTAACCATGTGCTTCCTATCAGTGGACAACTGTCCTACCTCAAAATCTTAAAATATATTCCCATTTACTGACCCAAAGTTATTCGTTCCATATCTGCATCATTTGAAAGAAACACCTCATCTTTTGTAGAACTCTGTGATAGTTGTCTTCTAAAAAAGGAACATGCGGAGATGTGAGAACATTGACAGTTCCTCGTCAACACACCATTGCAAGGAGCATCAACTCACGTGCAAACCCTGCCAAAGTAGCACCTCGAACTACCTTTGTTGGTGTTTGCCAATCCCAAATGTCTCCGCCACTGTGCAAAGAAATACAGGCTCTCTAAACTTAAAGGTAATTGCCAAAGGGAACAAGGCATCTCTTATATAACAATGACTGCTGAGGAGCCTGATAAAAAGCCAAAAGCGACTACCTCGGCCAAAGTTCCCATGCCCTTATCATCATGCCTGACAACATAAGCGCATAGCATCATAGGGGTACACCCATCGAGACCATGTGCTGATGCGTTTGAGGGAAAACTATCTTATCTGTAATTCGTGGGTGCTGCCATGCAATGCAAGTACCATTGAGAATACCAGCCGATGAGGCAACTCAACACTGCCAAAATAGTACCCCTAACTAATACCATCACTGCAATGAATTACATTCATGGAGAAATTTGAACCCAAGGTTGCCCTGACACCAATGATAACCTCATGATTATGAAACTCAGAGTTAGCAACCTCTCTCTGTTGGAATATGTAACAGAGAGGTAACTGGATCTCTCCACATGTTTACTCTCATGTTTACTCTCACATTTATTGCTTGTGGGACTCCAGTCTATTTGTAGGGCTATATAAGGAACCCGACACCCCTTGTACTCATTTATAAAATTCAATAGAATATCTGTCCCTTTACGTCCTTTTCCCGTGGTTTTATCCCCATCCTCATCGAATAGGGTTCCATGTAAATCCCTATATGTTTATGTTTGTTTTTTTTGTTCTCGCTTCCGCATTTTATTTATTCAACATTGATTGTGTTGGGAGTCGGCAAGACAAAAAAGCCGTTACATGGTTTTTCACCTTTGTTGGAGGCAATCTTGCTACTCGATGTAGGAAGATGCAGAATTTAGTTACTCGATTGAATGCTGAGTCATATGACATATCAAGCATGGCCTTGAATTTCGCCGAAATTCGGCCGAATTTCGGTCGAATTTCGGTTTCGGTAGGTGACCGAAATTCGGCCGAAATGGCTATATCGGTCGAAATTTAGGGGGGTCTAGTTCAAAAATCCACCGAAATGACCGAAATTTCGGTCGAATTTCGACCGAAATTCGGCCGAAATTTCGTTTCGGTCCCTCACCGAAACGAAACCGAAATCTGACTTTTAAGGCCTTGATATCAAGTCATACTATAGAGGAATTGATGCAGGCCATTTTAACTGGAGGATTTAAACATTTACATGACCTGGCTATGAAGATGAAGTGTGATAACTATGCTGCTATCTTTATATCAATCATTTTTGTTTTTCATGGGAGGACTAAACATTTGGAAGTTGGCTGTCATTACACCCGTGACTTGATCTGAAAGGGTATTATCCCGATTTGTCATGTCGAGTGTTTGGATTACATATATTTTTTTACCAAACCTCTCACAAGAACGTTATATGATCATTGCGTTTCCAAGTTGCCGATGCATGATCTTTGCTCCAGCATGTGGGGGGAGTGTCAATAAAATAAATAGTGGGGATCGTATTGTATTTTCCTTTTTTTTCTGTTCTCGAGTTGCTCCCGCTCACTATGTAAAGTGTGTCGGGCTTCTACAGTGAAGTTCATTTTTTTCTCCTAACTATCCGTACCATTGCCTAGCACAAAGGACAGAAAGGAGATGGATGAAAGAGATGGTGAAACAGATGGATGAAGAGAGATGAAAATATAGATAAAGTTCTGTGAAATTCACGTACAACATATATTATGACTTTTTTCTAGTAAATAAAAAAAGTTGGTGTAAATGCAACATTGGGCTGTGGCATGAGTGGGAAGGCTATCATTAGATCTTTATATTACTTCATTGCCTGTTTGGTTTGGTAAATTTTGTTGTCTGTGTTATAACCCTATGGATTGACATTTTGTAAGGGAGCTTGTATATAATTCGAGATGCTTGCCATGAGAGGGATTCTAGGGGTTCTGACTGACTGGTTCTGATCAATGCCTTGGATATTGGTCACGTCAAATTCAGCCATTTCAATTGAATTTTGATGACATGTTGAAACTTTGGCGAAATTTGATGCCATGGTTCTGTTTTTTTTGAGCATCCAAGACTGTTGTCAGGTTGGAGAAAATGCAGAAAGAACAAGTAATTTCCATTTTTGTTAATTGGAATTTGGGTAGTCTTTGATAGCTGCTGTGGTCTAAGCATGAATTTAAATGCATATCCTCCCTGAGACAATGTTTTTAATTATGGTCATCAGCGTCCAAAGTTTGAGTTAGTTGATTAAGCGGCAAATCAACTTCCATCTCAGTTAGAGATCTCTCATTCACCTTAGCTATGGAGCAGGTTTTGCAACTTTGGATGACTTGCTTTCTTTGTATACAACAATGTAACTACGTTTGGAACTATTACTTATCTCGTTGGTTGGAAGAAAGCGTTAAGGCAAGCTTAAGCACAATTACTAACAAATTTACATGACCTTGTTATTACCTCATTTTGATGAGTGTTAAGTTATCCATTGATTTTTGATAAAAGACATTTCGATAACATATTAGATGATATTTGCAACCCTGATCTGTGAAAAAATGTGCTTAATATGTAATCATAATAAATCAAGTGGGTAAGTTTTTAATTGAGGACCCATTTTCATATCTTGCTGATCATTCATGAATTTTGAGCCAAAGCCAATTATGCTAGTTTACGTTTTGTGCTGTGTAAAATGCTTGGCGGGGCATTCTGTTTTTGGGGTCTGAAATTTCTCCTCGACGGTCATTTCTGCAAAACTTTATTTTTATCTTATGAGGTGCATTTCTTATGTAATTTCATTGTTTAATCTCATCCAGTGGTGGGCTGTATACATATCTATTTCTTCAGTTACAGTTTGCTAAGAAAAGAGTCTTTTCTGTGTCGTTCCTAGTTGCTTTCCTAAGGTTGACTCAAGGAGTCAACTCCTTGCATCTTCAAATTATTACTTGAAGTCGTTTGGTTGGTGTCTTCTTTGACCTGCTTTTTGTTTTTGTTAGTTGTAATTTGTTTGTCTTGTACAGATTTATTTCTCCTTGAGAACGGGGTACTATGACGAAGCGCTGACTGTGGCTCAATCTTCACGTGTTGCCAGTCAGTTCGCCCCTCAGGTATGATACATTTTTAAGCAACAGGTCTTGCATTTCTATGCCATCTTCGTTGAACTTGACGTTTCTGGCAGTTGGCTGAATGGATTTCAAGTGGTGGAATGGTATCACATGACACTGCTGTTATTGCCTCGGAAGAATGTGAGAAAATGTTACGTTTGGGTGATCGAGCAGGTCGAACAGGATATGACAAGAAAAAGTTGCTGCTTTATGCTATCTTGTCTGGTTGCCGCCGTCAGATCGATAGGTTGCTCAGAGAATTTCCTACCCTTTTCAGCACCATCGAAGATTTCTTGTGGTTCAAACTTGCTTCTGTACGTGATTATCCCAGTAGTGCGTCATCTGTTGTATTAAATGAGGGGTTTGTGCCGTACAGTCTGGAGGATCTACAGCGTTACCTTAATAAGTTTGAACCTTCCCACTATACAAAGAATGGGAAGGATCCTCTTGTTTACCCTTATGTGCTACTACTAAGCATTCAGTTACTTCCTGCTATCCTGCATCTGTCAAAGGAAATAGGAGATGCAGGTTATAATGTTGATGCGGTGCATATTGCTGTTACTTTGTCAGACCATGGAGTGCTTTCAGAAGGTGCAGCTCCTGGACACAAGCTCACATCGATGGATATATACTCAGAAATCACTAGCATAATTAGGCAATATGGTACATTTTACTTGCACCATGGAAACCTTTCCTCCGCACTGGAATACTATGCACAGGCAGCTGCTACGATGGGTGGCGGAAGGTTGTCATGGACTAGTCATGGAAATGCTGATCAACGAAGGCAGCGAAACATGATGCTCAACCAACTACTTACAGAGATTTTACTATGTGATGGTGGTATCCCTCTTTTGCTTGGTCCAAGGGGTACCGGGGAAGAAGGTTCTTTAAGAAGATTTATTCCTGACAGAAATTCTCAGCAACAGTTTTTACTTGAAGCTGCTAATCAGTGCTTAGGAGCTGGACTATATGACAACGTAAGCGTGCTATTTATTGTGGCACATCTTATTGCTTGTTGATTATAGTTATGATCATGCCATGTTAGTTTATGTTCCCAGGCTGAGATTTTTCTGCCATATTTGTAGGGTTTAACTTATATTAATCGCTATTGGCCCTGGTTCACCCTTAACTGATGTTGGGTTAATGAAGCCAAACCCAGTTTCAGGTTGAAGGTCAATGGAACTAGGTTGGGTCTAATTTAGGGGGTAAAGGGTGTTCAATTGCAAGGTTTTTGAGATGATTTAAGGGCTAAAGGCCACAATAACCCTAGGTATAACTAAGGCTCAATGAGGTTTATATAGTTTTAGATGAGGGCTCAAGCTAATCTCGGGGTTTCAAATGATACGTTAGGTTCATTTTTTGGGTTTGGAGAAGGGTGAGGGGCCAGAGTTAGACTGTAGAGATATATTTCTATATTTCTGTATATAGATTGTAGGGATGTATTTTTATATTTTTGTACATAGATTGTTGAGATATATTTCTATATTTCTGTACACTTTTATTTGTTCATTTTTCTTTTGTTAGTGTTATGTAATTTTCCCATAGATTTCTGTTGAGATATTTTCTATCTTTCTTACTGTTTTTTTATTATCTATTTATTGTCTTCTTTATGCAATTTGCGTAATAGGTTCCTCTCATTTATAAAAGAACCCAAGGGTAAAGGTGTGGATGGATTTTGGCGCGAAGATGGAGGAGAGTGGGTGGGTGGAGATTCAACGTAGAAGAACCCCTCGTCTGCGGGGGGTGATCTCAGGGCCTCCTCTGGTCCGTGCTGAACCATTCGGTCAGGGTTGCTTCCGTTGTGGCTCTCTAAGGCATTGGGCGCGATCATGCAGGGAACCTATCAGATGCTTCGTATGTCAGGGTTTCGGTCACAAGGGACGTGTGTGCTCGCGGTGGAAACCTAGGTCTTCTTCAGAGTTGTTGATAAGAGAGGGTGGTGGCTTGGAAACTCTATTCCTCGCCTCTTCGGAAGTTGGGGCGATTTCGAAGGGTTTGTTTGGGGGGACATCTTGGAGCTCACACCATGGAAGGTTGTGGCAAGGGGCCTTACGATGGAAGAGGAGGGAGGTTTGCTTCGCTGGTTGGGGGAAGGACGATCTCACATGCGGTGGCGCCGACCTCGTGCGCGTAATGACACTCTCTCTTCCAAGGTTCTAGAGAGAGTTTGCGTAAAAGGTGTGCCGTACTCGATGCGAAATCTAAGTGACCTTCGTTTCATTTTGGGGGGGATCGTTGAGGTCTTGGGTCTGGAAACCAGTGGATGTCAACCTGGGGACCCGCCCGACCCCATCCTCCGGGTTGGGCATATGAAGCCTTCGAGGTTGGGCTGGTGGAAGGTCATGTTGCAGGGGAAGCATTTGTCCGTGGAGTTTTCGACGCTGGGTTTATCCAGGCGTAGAGAGGATCTGCTTGGATGTGGGTTGCCGGGAGATGGTCCGCCCCGCCTTGGAGATGGACCGGTGGTGACGGATGCAGCAGCGAGAGGAGGGTCGTTGATGCTCAGGGGCGGGAAACCGGTGCTGGCTTCGACCGTTCGTGATCTACCGCTCACCTGTTCTGTGGCGGACAAGAAGTTGAAAAGTCGCTCGGGAGAATCCGAACCGGTGGATAGGGAGCGCTCATATTTCGGGGAGCATTCAGTTCGTGACGTTTGGCGGCGCGTTTAACAGGAGAATTACACATCCCCTTGTTCCAAGAGCGGGAATATCGAACGATCGGGTTGTCAAACACCGCGTCCACGAGACAGACATACCTTCTTCCACACCTCCTGATGGGTCCGAATGCACGGGGTTTTGGGTCGGTCTGATTTTGGCCCAAACCAGGCCCTCCGAGCTAGAGGGAACCTCGGGCGATTCCAGTGTCCGTTTCGACCAGGACGAGATCCGCGTGCACTCTCCAGGGTCGGTGGGCCCTTCTTCTTTCGCCAATGCATCCGTGACCGTTGATGGTCTGACTGGGACCCCCACACAGGAGGAGTTTCACGTGGGTGATACGGATGGAGGTATTAAAGAGATGGAAGATGAGGTCGCACCCACGCGCTTGCAGGGTGAGGTTGGCTTGGGTGCTCAGTTTCCGACACCAGGGGACCTGGCGGGTGAATCTCAGGGGTTCATGAGGTTAAGCGAGATTGCGAAGGGTCTCCATTCGGAAGACAGGCCTCGGTTTGGGGCCTGCTACTCGAGACGTGAAATGCTAAGACCTTTGAGAAGAAAGTTACGTCGGGCGGTGGCACGAGCGCGCATCCTAGCTGAGGATGGAGTGCGGGATGTCAGTCCGTGCGACCAAGCGAGATCTCTGCTGATAAACAGATTCAACCTTCTTCATAGATCGGTGGCGGAACAATTGGGGGTGGTACCTCTGAAGGAGATGGTCAACAAGTTTCCTAAATAAAGCTTCTCTCATGGAATGTACGGGGTGCAGGTCTGCCCGAGAAACGATTGGCAATGAGGAACATGGTGGACGAATCGTTGGCGGATATTTTCCTGTTTCTGGAAACCAAGACTTCTCGTGAGGCGGAGGAGTTGTTGGGGGAACTCAGTTGGGGGGATCGTTTTGGCGTGGCGGACCAGGAGGCCATGGGCGCCTCCGGGGGTTTGCTCACGGGGTGGAAAGTTGATGCTTCTGAGTTGGTTGCGGTGTCGCGGTTACAATCGTTCCTTTCTGTGCGGCTTAGGAGGTGTGCGGATGGGGTCATATTTCTTGTCACTAATATGTATGGTCCCCCAAGCCAGGAGCGTGCACCCTTGGCCACGGAGCTGGAGGCCATTGGGGAGGGACATGAGGTCAGGGTTTGGTTGATTGTCGGTGACCTCAATGTCACTCTTCTTCCAGGTGATCGTCCTCAGAATAATGGGGGCAGAGACGCGGCTTCGGAGGTGCTACATAGAACTATATACGCATTGGGATTACTGATCATTGATGCAACGAATCGTTCTTTTACTTGGTGCAATGCGAGATCTCGCTCGAGGCTGGACCGGTTTTTGGTGTCCGTTGAGGGGGCGGAATCTTTCCCGTTGTCTCGGGCCTAGGCGTTGCCTCGGGCGCATTCCGACCGTACGCCCATAATTTGTTCTTCTGGCGAGGGGGACATGGGTAGATTCTTCTTCCGTTTTGAGAGGAGTTGGCTGCTTGAAGAGGGTTTCCGCGAGGATGTCTTGGCTCGCTGGCGGGATTGGAACCTCTGGGGGTCAGCGGTTACCCGGTTCTATGCAAAGCTTTCAATGCTGCGTTCACAACTATCCCACTTTGGTCGTGCGATACGGCGGCGTCGTAGACTGAGGAGAGGGGAGGCGCAGGTGGGTGTGTCCCGCCTTGATCTGTTGGATGACGAGCGTGGGCTCGAGTTTGATGAGGTAGAGGAGAGGATGAAGCTGCTAGAAGAAATTATGCTGGAAGATCGCAAAGAGGAGGTCGAGTGGAGGCAGAGGTCCAGGCAGCTGTGGCTTCGGGATGGGGATGCCAATACGTAGTTCTTCCACAACATGGCGTCGGGGAGGCGTCGGAGAATTCACATCCACGAGCTAACGCGATCTACCTGATTGTTGCGAAGACGTTGGCGAATCGGCTTAAGTTGGTACTTGACTCGGT
The DNA here is from genome assembly GCA_037367405.1 of Ottelia alismoides. NCBI lineage: Eukaryota > Viridiplantae > Streptophyta > Magnoliopsida > Alismatales > Hydrocharitaceae > Ottelia > Ottelia alismoides. Next base: position 66,004 of record JAZKJV010000872.1, on the reverse strand, counting down.
CATTTTACATGGACATAGTGCTTTTATTCTGGGGAGACAAATGGCGGATGGTCTGGTGATGGCGATCGAGATTTGTATGCATTGGAAGAGGTCGGGGACGAAGGGCGCTCTGTGGAAGATCGATTTCTCCAAGGCCTACGATTGTATTGATTGAAATTTCTTATGGACATCTTTGATGCGGAGGAGATTCCTGGAGTTTTGGATCAGATAGATGAAAAGGTGCGTGACGACGATGTCTTTTTCTGTCTTGATTAATGGCAAACCGAAGGGAGGTCGGTTTCAACCGCAAAGAGGGGTACGACAAGGCTGCCCGCTGGTGCCGCTGCTCTTCGTATTAGTGGCGGACGCTTTGGCGGTTTTGTTCAATCAAGCTGTAGAGGCGGATGTCTATGTTGGGTTCAGGTTGGAGGACATATCCATTCCTTTGCTACAATATGCCGATGACACTTTACTCATGCTCGGCGGGACGAAGCGACATACGAGGAATGCGGCGATGTTTGTTGACATTTTTGGTGAGCTTTCGGCCTGATTGCCAACAGCGGCAAGTCCAAAGTGGTCACCTTTGGGATGACCGCCTTTGAGAGTGAGGCGGTTGCTGGTATTACTAGATGCTCTTTGGGGTCGCTGCCGATGACATATCTGGGGTTACCTTTGGTGAACGGGAAACTGAGGAAAGCTGACTAGGATATCGTGCTTCAAAAGCTAGAACAAAGAATGGCGGGATGGAAAGCGATCACTTTGTCCAAGGGGGGCAAATTTGTTTTGTTGAAGCACGTTCTTTCTGCGATGTCGCTTTTCTTCATTTGTACTTGCATTCTTCCTGTTGGGGTGCGGAGGAAGATGAGGGCTTTGATGAAATCTTTCGTTTGGTCAGACAACAAACAACAGAAGGGGGGGCTTCACCTGGTGGGATGGAAGGACTTGACGAAGGAGAAGAAGGATGGAGGCCTAGGCATACGAGATGTCGATTGCATGAACAGTGCGTTGTTGGGGAAATTGGTGGCCCAGATCTGGGGTCCCTCTTCCTCTATGGTGCTAAGACTTATGCACATGATTTATCATGTTAAGGGCGCATTGGAGGCGGGTCGGTTGCGGTGGGAGTCTCCCCTTTGGTCGGGGGTTCGCGCGGTCCTCCCGGGTACCATGCAATACTTGTTGCCGAAGGTGGGGGATGGGCATATGTTTCGATTCTGGATTGATGAGCGGACAGGGGAGGGGAAATTGTGCGCTCGTTTCCTGAGTTTGTTTGCACTTGCGGCTGTACGTGAGGCTACTCTGGATCAGGTGGGTGGGTCCGGCACTTGGGCACCTGTTTTCATCAGCAACCTATCGGATCAGAGATGCGATGAATTTTTAGATTTGCAGGCGGGGTTGGCATCAATATGTGACACTCTTCAGGATCCCCTCCCCGAGCATGCGGATCATTTCGAGTGGAGGGGGGGGGGAATACGCGACGAAAAAAGTTTACGAGGAGATGCGGCACTCTTCGAAGGTGCAGGACATTGCTCTTCCTAGGCCGTCGTCCAGGCCTCCCCGGTCGTTGCCTCGACCGCCCAGGCCGCTGTCGGCCCTCCCGTACGCCTCCGTGCAATTCGGCAAGTCGTTCTATCATCTGAACCAGCCTGATTTTGATCGGAAAACGTGATTTTAAACATATAAATCACGTTTTTCAATTCTAATGAGTAACGAAGATTGATGATGATGGTTGCATGAGTCTACACGTACAATCAATCTTCCATATGATCGTGTAGACTCGTTTATATCGGTCTACTCCCAGCCCCCACATGAGTTCCGTTATTTGATCGTTTTTCCGTCATGTCAGAGAACAAGGGTGACATTTTTCTTCCGGGGCCTTCAAGGGCCCGGCTCCCATCGTGGATGAGACCAACTATGAGTTATGGTCCATGTAGTTTCTCACCCTCGTGCAATGCAACAACAAGGAGCACATCCTAAGTGATACAGAGCCAAGATAAGACTGCGGCAAATGCTTATTGGAAGCAAGATGATGGGTAGCTTCTCACCACTGAGGTAGCTTCTGATATTCTGAATCAACCCACTGTCACGACGATGTGGGACACTTTGACTTCCACCTTTGCTCGAGCGAAGTATGAGGCCAATATTCTTCAGCTATGGTTTGACATCTACAATGCCAAGCAGAATGGTCATCCTCTGCACCTGTACTACAATTCACTCCGCGATGTGTTTGAGAAGCTTCATAGCTATATGCCTATTACAACATCTCTTGAGCAACAAAAGGCATATAGGAACTCCATGATGGTTTGAGTTTTCATGGCCGACCTTGATACAGAGTATGATATAGCATGTACTCAGCTTCTAACTGGGGCTACCATACCTCCTATGGAGGAGGTCTATAGCCGTCTCATCCTAATTAGCATGCTTTCTGCAACCACTACTCTGGCCTTGTCATCTATGGCTGCTTCTCGTGGCTGAGGAGTGACGCTCCAGTCTAGATGACGCACCCCTCGTGACAAAGGCGGTGGGCATCCACATGGCCTCTGTACCTTTTGCTGTTGATCAGGACATGCCGAGGATACATGCTACCATAAGCATGAATATCTCGTTTCTGGTCATGTGGCGGAACAGATTGAGCCTTTTGATACATTTGCATCCCAGACCGATCCTCGCCTGGATGATATCGTCTCTCGTATTTGTGAGATCATGACTCATGTTGCACGAACCACTACTACAGTTACTACAACCACAACCAGAGCATTTCAAGCTCCTCAAGTATCGCTTATACTTTCAATGGTAGTAGTGGTACATATATGACATAGTGGATTATTGACGGGTGTTTCCCATACCACATGGTAGATGGGTTGTTATTGCCAATGGCGACCACTTACTCTTTATAGGACAGGAGTAGGTGCATTTGACGTCGTCCATGCATCGTCATGATGTTTTATATGCTCCTGACTTTCAGATGGATTTACTTTCCATTATTCATATTACTAAGGAATTGCATTTTCGTGCCATCTTTGATGCTTCGTCTCTTGTGTTTCATAGCACACTTACCGACATGGTGATTGGATGTGATCGTGAGCAACGAGGACTGTTGAGATTCTTATATCTCTTGATCTTTATTTATATGTATTTATCATTCAGTCTATCTTATGTTCTTTTCTCATAGAGCTTTTCTCCTATATAAGAGAGCTTTACGGCTGAGGAATATAACTTTCATTTTTCGCTTTCACATTGTATCAGAGAGACGGTCCTAGACCGGAGCCTGTGCCCTAGAGCCTACCCCCTACCAAAAACCCTAGTGCGTACTGCCCCACACGCCTGCATCGCCCGCGCCACCTGTGCGTCGCCACGCGCCATTTGCATGTCGCCGACGCTACCCACGTCCCTTTACGCTGCCCGTATGTATCCTTTACTCAAGTGCGTCCTGCCTGTGCGTCGCCGACCGTAAGGGTTGTGGTGCCTGCCCTTGCGTCGCTGTCGCCCGTAGGGTGTCTATACCGTGCTCTTGGTTGCTTAGGGTGTGACGTGATTATCTATAGCACCCTAGTTACCCAAAGGAACATGAGGTAAATTCCTTAGTAATGCAGTTGATGAACATAATTCCTCGAATATGGTCCCAAATATGTTAATTCCCCGATTAATGTTGTGAAATCGCATGGAATCTATGCGATATACATGTCACATATATAAAACACGACACTTGTACAATAATAAATCAAAGTTGACATTTTTTGACATTTAATAATAATTAAAATCACATGGAATCTATGCGATATAGCTAAAAATATGAAAATCGCATTTTTCTATGCGTTATGAGTTTTTTTGACGGTTAATAATATACGAAAGTCGAATGTCTTATATGCGATATGCATAACGCATAGATTCCATGCGATTTCACTACATTACTCAGGGAATTAATATTTTTGGGACCATATTCAAGGAATTAATTTCTTCAACCACACTACTAAGGAATTTACCTCAAAGGAACATTCATTAGAATGGAAAAGGTTGTGGTATGAGTCTATACCAACAACCATCTTCCTGTATGTCAATGTAAGTGCTGATCTTTCTTGTTGCTGACCCCGTCTTGGAGATTGTTGTCATCATGTTTGACAATAAAGCGGATGTTCCATCCTTGGGTGTCTTCAAAGGTCCTACACCCATCGTCAAGATGGATGGAACAAACTATTAATCGTGGGATATGCAGTTCATGAGTTTAATACAATGCAATGGCAATAAGCACATCCTCCGGACAAAGGAGCGACGTGACAAGACTGGGACAAATGCCACATGGGAGGCAGATGATGCATATGCACTTGGATGGCTATCCGGACCGTGTTTACAGAGATAGCTAATGATATTTTAAGTCAACCTACTACAAAGGCTATGTAGGATATTCTCGTTGCTTCATACTCTCGTGCGAAGAATGAGTCAAAGATACTGCATCTCTAGCAGTATATCTTCACATCTAAGTATAATGGTTGCCCCCTTCATACCATCTATTCTTCTTTGAGGGGTATGTTTGAGAAGCTACATGGGTACATTTCCTTGACTGCTACAACAGAGCAGCTAAAGGCATACCGAGATTCTGTGATGAATGGGGTTTTTCTAGCAGCCCGTGATCTTGAATACGATGCTGCTCGAGTCCAGATTCCGTCTTATGCTACCATAGCTTCGATGGAGGAGGCATATCGCAGATTGAGTAGACTATCTATATCATATAATAGTTCTTACCATCTCAGACATCTTCAACTATGGTTGCGTCTAGTGGTAGGGGAAGCCCTACACCATATCGTGGTAGGGAGGCCCTAGTCGTGGCAGAGGAGGGGATGGTCGACCTCGTCAGCTGTGTACCTACTTCCACAGCTCAGGCCACTATGAGGAAACCTGCTATTCTAAGAATGAGTTTCCTGCTTCAGCTCGGGTTGCAGAGTGGACACAACAGGTTGGGAGTCCATCACCTGTTTCTGATAAGAGATTTGACCAGCTTGTGGCGCAACTCAAGGAGATTATGCCTACTGTTAGGTCAACCAACTCTCCTTCAAGATCCTCAGAGGTAGCTGCCTCAACATGTTCATCTACATCATGTATACAATATGCCTTTACTAGTTGTTACAAGGCAGACTTGTCAGAATGGATCATGGATTCGGGAGCATCTCATCATCTCTGTGGTGACAGAGTCCAGTTTAGTGTTTTTCGTCCCGCTCAGCCTGGACGATCTGTTGTGATAACGGATGGGACACACTCCCATTATCGATCAAGGGGAGGTGCTGTTTACTCTGGCAATGAAGTTCCAGAATGTCCTTTACTTAAATCACCAAAGATTTAGATTGTCGTGCTATATTTGATCCATCTGTTCTTGTGCTTCAGGATATATTCACGGGTGGGTGATTGGATCTGGTCGTGAGCATGGGTCTCTATAGACCGGTGCAATCTCCGTATGCTAGTACCTCTTGTCCTCACACTGGATTTGTTTCTCCATATATATGGCATCTTCGATTCGGTCATCTTCCTCTGCAAAAGCTGTCACATTCTTCCACAGATTTCTCCTCGCTTTACCTTTCAATACGAGGCCTGCCAGCATGGGAAGCATCATCAGTCCACTTTCTAGAGTCGTCAGGGTTGGAGTTGTCGTAGTCTGTTTGGTTAATCCATTTTGATATTTGGGGTCCCAGTTCGTGTCCCAGATCATCAAGGATATATGTTTTATCTTGTTGCAGTTGATGAGTTTTCAAGATTGTCTTGGGTCTTTCTTCTTAAGAACAAGTCTGATGCTGGTCATGCTATTCAGTCCTTTATTAATGAAATAAGGAATATTTTTTCAGCAACAGTCAAGTTTATTCGTTCAGATAATGCTCTAGAATTTTGCATTACTTGGCTTTCTCAATTCCTTAGGTCTCATGATATCGTGCATCATACATCTTGTGCGTATACTTCCCAATAGAATGAGGGTAGCTGAACGAAAAACCGCCATCTTTGGATGTTACATGACAACACTGGCACAAATGCCTCGTTGGAGGCAGATGATGCATATGCACTTGGATGGCTATCCGGACTGTGTTTACAGAGATAGATAATGATATTTTAAGTCAAACTACTACAAAGGCTATGTAGGATATTCTCGCCGCTTCATACTCTCCTGCGAAGAATGAGTCAAAGATACTGCATCTCTAGCACTTTATCTTCCCATCGAAGTAGAATGGTTTCCCCCTTTATACCCTCTATTCTTCTTTGAGGGGTATGTTTGAGAAGCTACATGGGTGCATTTCCTTGACTGCTACGACATAGCAGCTTGAGGCATACTGAGATTCTGTGATGAATGGGGTTTTTCTAGCAGCTCGTGATCTTGAATACGATGCTGCTCGAGTCCAGATTTCGTCTTATGCTACCATAGCTTCGATGGAGGAGGCATATCGCAGATTGAGTAGACTATCTATATCATATAATAGTTCTTACCGTCTCAGACATCTTCAACTATGGTTGCGTCTAGTGGTAGGGGAAGCCCTATACCATATCGTGGTTGGGAGGCCGTAGTCGTGGCAGAGGAGGGGATGGTCGACCCCGTCAGCTGTGTACCTACTTCCACAGCTCATGCCACTATGAGGAAACCTGCTATTCTAAGAATGAGTTTCCTGCTTCAGCTCGGGTTGCAGAGTGGACACAACAGGTTGGGAGTCCATCACCTGTTTCTGATCAGAGATTTGATGTGCATGTGGCGCAACTTAAGGAGATTATGCCTACTCTTGGGTCAACCAACTCTCCTTCAAGATCCTCAGAGTTAGCTGCCTCAACATGATCATCTACATCATGTATAGAATATGTCTTTACTAGTTGTTACAAGGCAGACTTGTCAGAATGGATCATGGATTCGGGAGCATCTCATCATCTCTGTGGTGACAGAGGCCAGTTTAGTGTTTTTTGTCCCGCTCAGCCTGGACGATCTGTTGGGACAACAGATGGGACACACTCCCATTATCAATCAAGGGGAGGTGCTGTTGACTCCCGCAATGAGGTTTCAGAATTTCCTTTACTCAAATCACCAAAGATTTAGATTGTCGTGCCATATTTGATCCATCTGTTCTTGTGCTTCAGGATATATTCACGGGTGGGTGATTGGATCTGGTCGTGGGCATGGGTCTCTACAGACCGGTGCAATCTCCGTATGCTAGTACCTCTTGTCCTCACACTGGATATGTTTCTCCATATATATGGCATCTTCGATTCGGTCATCTTCCTCTGCAAAAGCTGTCACATTCTTCCACAGATTTCTCCTCGCTCTACCTTTCAATACGAGGCCTGCCAGCATGGGAAGCATAATCTGTCCACTTTCCAGAGTCGTCAGGGTTGGAGTAGTCATAGTTTGTTTGGTTAATCCATTTTGATATTTGGGGTCCCAGTCATGTCCCAGACCATCAAGGACATATGTTTTATCTTGTTGCAGTTGATGAGTTTTCAAGATTGTCTTGGGTTTTTCTTCTTAAGAACAAGTCTGATGCTGGTCATGCTATTCAGTCCTTTATTAATGAAATAAGGAATATTTTTTCAGCAACAGTCAAGTTTATTCGTTCAGATAATGCTCTAGAATTTTGCATTACTTAGCTTTCTCAATTCCTTAGGTCTCATGGGATCGTGCATCATACATCTTGTGCGTATACTTCCCAATAGAATGAGGGTAGCTGAACGAAAAACCGCCATCTTTGGATGTTACCGAGACTCTTTTGATTCAGAGTCGTGCTCCTCATTCGTACTGGGGGATGCGGTTCTAACTGCTTGCTACATGATAAATCGTATGCCCTCTTCAGTTCTGGGGAGAAGATCCCTTTCTTGATTGTGTTTCCCGAAATGGATCTTTTTTTCACTTACAACTCGTGTTTTCGGTACATGACTTTTGTTCATAAGATTTTTCCTGGTCTTGACAAGCTCTCTCCCAGAGCTGTCAAATGTGTGTTTGTTGGGTATTCCAAGACCCAAAATGGATATCGTTGCTTCTACCATGTTTGACTAAGGTACGACGCCAGTGCAGATGTCACCTTGTTTTGAGTCCATTTTGTATTTTTCTCCCACATGTGACAAGGTCTTTCCTTCAGAGGATGGAGAAGAGGTCTATACGCCTTTACCTCCGATCTCCATTACACCGTCGCTACTACATTCTACTCCACTGCAACCACTGCCTCCTCCACCACCACCTCTACAAACACCTCCACCGTCACCTACTTTATTTCCGCATATTTACCAGGAATGGCCCCATGCTCATGTGCTTCCTCCATCATCCAGCTCGCCAGAGGTATGTTCTGAACATTTGAGTTCCTCTAATGGCACTGGTGATTTGCATGTACAAACTGAGGTGCATGATGTCTTGGTTGATATATCTTCTACGAGTAATGAGGATCTAGACGTAACTATTGCTCTACGGAGGTAGAAGCGAGCTTGCACTATGCATCCTCTTGCACTGAGATTTGTTGTGGGACTGTCTATCGTGGAAATATCACGAACTTATCAGGAGGCGTCATGGATAATGGTGAAACTTTGAAGAAAGAAGATCAGTAACAAACTTCCTTTGCATCATAACCATACCTTGTTGATTTCGTGCAAACTCCAAGCAAAGGAACTATCGTAGTGTACCAAGGTCATTGGTCACAAAATGTTGTCCAAGAAAATCCTTAGTTGTATGAATGCTCTGTTCATCGCTGCCAGTAACAATGACGTCATCAACATAAACCAGAACAACAATTGTACCTCCATGAGTTCTCTTAACAAAAAAAGAATGATATGCAGTAGATCTAACAAACCCCTTCTGTTCAATCAACTCTGAGAGCTTTTGAAAGAAAACCCTCTGACTCTACTAAGGCCATATATGGCCTTGTGAAGTCGGCACACCATACTGGACTATCCCTCAGCAGCAAACCCTGATAGTTGTTACATGTAAACTTCCTCCAGCTGGTCACCATACAAGAATGCATTCTTCACATCTAATTGGAAAAGTGGCCAGTCACGTACCACAGGAACAACAATAAGAATCCGCAGCGTAGAATGACGCTCAAAAGGAGAAAAAGTGTCCTGGTATTCCACCCCATAGGTTTGGCTGAACCCACGAGCAACCAACCTGGCCATATATCAATCCACAATACCATCAGCTCGATGTTTCACAGAAAACACCCATTTACTGCCAACAACAGACGCACCTGGTGGAGCCTGTACAACACTTCATGTACCACGAGACTATAAAGTTGTCATCTCCTTCATGGCTAGATGTCACTGGCTACTCTGCAAGAAGAACATGGATCTTCTTTCTTCAAAGTTTCACCATTATCCATGAATTTTTGGATTCGGACTATGAATCGTAATTGTTTATGTTGTCTATGTTGACATCTGGCTATGAATTCTACTTGTTTATATTATATATTTTGACATTTGGGTGAAACATTCCTTGAATTTGACAATATTTGATCTATATTGTGAATCTGTGATTGTATTTTTCTTATTTATTTATAATTTTTTATTAATTATATAGATAAAAGTGAGCCTACTTCATGAAGTAGGTAGCTTTACCTACTTCATACCCATTTTTGGAGAACTTTTTTATTTTTTTGGAATATATCACCATGGATTTTCATCACCATATCCCCCTATTATGTTACTCCAATTTCGTTAGAAACAGAGACTCTTATGCCTCCATCAAACATGTAATTTTAACAATCTTAGATTTGATGTAATCGACCTGTTTTGGTTGGATGTTATAGGAGTCTCTGTTTCTGACGAAATTTGAATGACATATTAAAGAGATATATTTATGAAAATCTGTGGTGGTATTTTCCAAAAAATAAAAAAATACCTAAAATGAGCATGAAGTAGGTAAGGTTACCTACTTCATGAAGTATGCTCCCTTTCCTCGATTATATATATGCAATAATTTTTTATTAATTAAAAATGAATAACCGCATGACCCGTTTAATTTCCTTTTAAACTCCCGCATACAGTTTAATCAGTAATCAATGACCCTTCCGACTGAATACTGCATACCGCTTTTTGCAACCTTGGTCCTAGCTGAGCATGATAGATATCTATGCTCCATCTTGATTGGGAGTGTAGAGATATATTTCTATATTTATGTATTTTTTATCTATTCCTCTTTCTTTTGTCAGTGTTATGTAATTTATCTGTAGGTCTCTCTTCTATTTAAAAGAGCCTAGGGCTCAAAGGAATAAACAAGTCTCTTATTGTTTCCCAACATAGACATAAGGCATCTAAGTTAAGCCTAGTTTAAGTAGGGTTCGAGTGAGTTATGGTTTTGTTTTTGGATTAGTTAGAGGAAAATCGGGATGTGTGGAGGTTTAGTATGAGTGGTTGAGGATTGGATAGAATCTATGTCATCTGGGATTCTGTTGCGATTGGGTTGGGTTGGGAGCAAAATATGGGTTCTAAACTGGAATCCTGAGCTGGCTTCAACCATTTTCTCAGCCTCGATGTATGCACCACTTAGCCTTCTTTACGTTCTAACTCAATTTTCCATCTCTTGGTTTGTATATGCACTATGGCTGTAAGGTTCATTTCTATTTGTACACTTGTGCATATCTGGATTGTTCTTCCTAACTTCAGTGTTCATTTGCTCAATCCTGTTGTAATTCACTCCTCACACACGGTGGTAAAATCATTTGCGCTAATGATGATATTTGAAGTCCTCACAGCCTAGTGGCCTTTGGCTATATGTACAAGCTGATTTGTGGAGTAATCCCCTCTTGCACTATGGCATGATTAAAAATGGGAAAGACGACAACATAACAGTATTCGAAGTTTCATGTAACTTCACAATAAATACGGCAGGGGCATTGAATTAAGTTATCCTTTTAGTAGAAAAGAGATTCGGATATCCTTGCCTTAAAAGATGTACACCAAGAGCATTTTTCGATCTCTTGCAAAATTGGCAGAATCACATAGGGATCTCTTAGGCCCCATGGGCAAGCATTAATCTCCTTCCCATCGTTATCTGTTAGAAGTTTAAAATCTCGAATAATTATCGGTGTTACAGCAATTAGCATAGCGATCGATAAAAACCCTTTTCATCATGGGATTTGTTGGAATACTCAGATGATTTATTCTATAGAGCCCTCGGGTCTCTTATATAGGGAGAGAGCCCTTGGGTAAATTACATGAGAGGTACATAAAGAAACTTAAATAACATAAAAGACGGACAACTATCTCTACACTCCCCCTCAAGATGGAGCATAGATATCTATCATGCTCAGCTTGGAAGAACATCTCTGGAAGGGTCCTCTGAGCAATGGCTTGGTAAATATGTCCGCTGTCTGATCCTCTGAACTGACGTGAGACGTGGAGATGAAGCCCTTCTGAATCATGTCCCTAGTGTAATGACAATCCACCTCTATGTGTTTGGTTCTTTCATGGAAGGCTGGATTGTTGGCAATAAATAATGCTGCCTGATTATCACATTGAAGGTTCATAGGCAAGGGAACATCAACATTCAGATCTTCTAAGACTGCTTTAACCCACATCATTTCTGCGCTTGCCTGTGCCATGGCTCTATACTCGGACTCGGCACTGGATCTCGCCACAACAGTTTGCTTCTTGCTTTTCCAAGAGACTAAAGAGCTTCATATGAAGATAGCAAATCCAGAAGTAGACTTACGGTCCCTTGGACATCCTGCATAATCTGCATCTGCACAAGCTGAAATAGATAGATCTGTATCTTTCTTGAATAGCAACCCTGTGCCTGGAGAAGACTTCAGATATCTCAATATCATGTATAAGGCATCCATATGTACTTGCCTCGGCTGCTCAACGAACTGACTCACCCGATTTACTGCAAGAGCAATATCCGGTCGAGTTATAGTGATGTATAGGAGCTTACCCACCATTTCTCTGTACCTTCTCTTGTCCACCTCCTCGGTATCATCATCGTACAGCTTCATACTCGGGTCCATAGGTGTACTTGAAGGTCTGCATCCAGTCATTCCTGTTTCGACTAGCAAATCTGTAACGTATTTTCTTTGAGTCATCACCATTCCTTGTGCATTTCTTGCAAATTCTATCCCCAGAAAATATCGTATTGTGCCTAGATCCTTTGTAATGAACTGGCTGCCCAACATAGACTTGGTGATTTCAACTCCCTGTGCATCATCTCCCGTAACCAATATGTCATCAACATATACCATAACAACAATGGTACCTCTAGGGGTCTTCCGGACGAACAGTGAGTGGTCCGCATTAGATCTTCTGAACCCCTGTCCTTCAATAAGCTGAGAGAGCTTCTGGAACCATGCACGGGGACTCTGTTTAAGGCCATAGATAGCCTTATGAAGTCTGCACACCTTCTGAGTCTCCCCCTCAGCAGCAAACCCGGGTGGTTGCTGCATGTAGACTTCTTCCTGTAGATCACCATACAAGAAAGCATTTTTAACATCAAGCTGGAATATGGGCCACTCACGTACCACTGCAACCGATAGGAGGATGCGAAGGGTAGAATGTCTCGCCACCGGTGAAAAAGTGTCCAGGTAATCTACTCCATATGTCTGTGTAAACCCTCGTGCTACAAGCCTGGCCTTGTATCTGTCAAGACGACCATCTGCATGATATTTGACCGTAAAAACCCACTTGCAGCTCACCACAGACGCACCTGGAGGAATAGGGACTAGAGACCAAGTCCCTCTGGATTGCAATGCACGCATCTCCTCTTCCATTGCTAAATGCCAGCATTCATTCTTCATGGCATCCTGATATGTCCGTGGAATCTCAACTGACGATACAGCAGCGACAAACTTCTGGAAATCCCCAGTGAGACGATGAAAGGAGACATGAGAGGCTAGGGGATATGAGGTACACTGTCTTCGCTGTTTCCTATGAGCAATAGGCCGGTCCAAGTCATCCAAAACAGTGCTGACCGGTTGGTCCTCCTCCTGTGGTAAAAACTCCTGCACATGTGCATTATTTAACCCATCATTAATATCAGAACATACCTGAGGCGTGCTGGATGGTTGAGATGTAGCTTGAGCAGGGCCCGTACGTCTCGTGTAGAACTTAGTGAAAGGAACAACTGGGGGTGGTGGTGATGGTGGTGGCGGAGGTGGTGGTGGTGGTGTTGATATTTGGGACGCTGGAGTAGAGGACGGACCCAGGCTTGGAGGTGGTGGAACATAGACTTGGTAGTCTGATGATGTGGAGGAGACCAATCTGTCACCTGCAGGGGAGAAGTACATGACAGGTTCGAAAAATGTAACATCTGCACTCACATAGTACTTGTCATTGACAGGATCATAGCAACGGTACCCCTTCTGTGTCCTGGAGTAGCCCACGAAAACACACTTGATAGCCCTAGGGGATAGCTTATCAAGCCCCGGAGATAAGCGGTGAACAAAAGCGACAGTGCCAAAAACCCGAGGTGTCAATGTAAACAAGTCTCTGTCAGGAAAGAGAACAGAGATTGGAGACTTTTCCCCAAGAACAGTTGTAGGCATTTGATTGACCAGGTAACATGCAGTAAGTATAGCATCACCCCAAAAGGTTAATGGAGCACAACTCTGAATAAGTAAAGTGCGAGCAATGTCAAGAAAATGTCGATGTTTTCGTTCGGCAACCCCATTTTGTTGAGAGGTGTAGGCACATGTGGTTTGGTGGACAATGCCTTTAGATGAAAGGAAGCTGGCAAGAGAGCGAGTGCAGAACTCCAATGCATTGTCAGTACGCACATACTTAACAGAAGATGAAAAAACATTCTGAACTTCATTAATTAGATTTTGAAGAACATTTCCTGCTTCAGATTTATTTTTGAGAAGAAAAGTCCATGACACTCTGGAGAAATCATCAACCACAACTAGATAGAACCTGTGCCCCTGGTGATCCGGGACACGACTTGGACCCCAAATATCTATATGAAATAATTCAAACAAGGAGCTACTGCTCCGACTCTGACGACCAGGGAAGCTAGACCGATGGTGCTTCCCTAACTGACATGCTTCACACCGAAAAGAAGAACTCGGAGATATCTGAGGCAGAAGGTGACGCATCTTTTGCAGCGGTAGATGACCGAACCGAAGATGCCAGGTGTACGGAGAAACAGAGGCCTGGGTATGCAAGGAGACACCAGCGTAGGAGTTACGAACGAGACGATAAAGGCCATTGTGCTCAGAACCACAGCCAATCACCCTGCCCGTCAGTATGTCCTGAAAAATAACAGACGATGGATCAAAAATAGCACGACAGTGCAAATCACGTGTAATCTGACTAATAGATAAAAGGTTCATAGAAAATGCTGGAGCATGTAGCACATTCTGTAAGTGCATAGAGGGTAGCAAAGCTGTCTCCCCCTGACCGATGATAGGAGACTGAGTGCCATCAGCAATGAGTACGGAGCGACCTGGCTGAACAGCTCTGTATGACTGCAGAATATCTCTCTCACGGCATAGATGATGGGTAGCTCCAGAGTCGACAATCCATCCTGTGAGGTCATGAGTATGAAACGAGGCTGAAGGACTACCTGAGGCACTGGCTGAGGCCGATGTACTGGCTGATGCCGAAGCCGCAACATCAGAAACGTCTGCACCCTCTGATGAAGAAGATTGTGGCATAATATCCCGAAGTCGTGCCACCAACTCTTCGAACCTGTGATCTGGAGTAGATGCGGGTGGACCCTGAACATGCTCAGCTACTCGTGCAGAAGGAGGAAAACCATGCTTGGAATAGCATGTATCCTCCGAATGACCAGTGCGGCGACAATATGAGCACGTAGAGCGTATGCGGCCTCCGCGGCCACGTCCACCACTTCCCCTGCCACGAAACGAGGACGAACCACCACATCCCCTGGAAACTGCCATTGCTGACGGAGTCGCAGTCGCTGTACTGGATGGAACGGGTACACGACTTAGCCTCATATATACCTCTTCTATTGGTGGGATGGTGGCATCTGCCAGTATCTGAGCACGTGCTGCCTCGTACTCCGGATCTAGGGCAGCGAGTAATACGCCAACCATAGTGGCGTTGCGGAACGTCTTCTGCTGTTCCGCCGTAGCTGTAAGCGGAATGGTGCTGTAGAGCTTCTCGAACATGCCACGAAGCGACGTGTACAGGGAATGAAGAGGCTTCCCATTCTGCTTCGTGGTAAATGTATCATGCTGCAACTGGAGCATCTTCGTCTCATTACGGACCTGAGAGTACGTCATAGCCAAAATATCCCACATCGCCTTAGCGGTGGGCTGGTGAAGGACATCATTCGCTATCTCCGTCGTGAGCGTACCTGAGAGCCACACCTTGGCGTACGCATCATCCGCCTCCCATGAGGCATAGATTCCTGTCTTCTCCGGCGGTTCTTCCTCGGTAAGAATATGCTTCTTACCACACGACTTCATGAGACTGAGGAACTGCATCGCCCACAGTTCGTAGTTCGTCCCGTCCATCTTGACGATTGGTGCCGAACCTTTGAAGGCACCTATGACGGGCATATCTAGCTTCTGATCTGACATGATGCCGGAGAAGAACAACTACTGATAGACCAAGAAAATACTGTCTACCAAGACCTTGTAGGATCCAAGTGCATAGGTAGACGATTATGCACTTGAATCAAACATAACGCCGAGTCCTAGGAAGAACGTGGCACACCGGGATCGAGTAGAGGCCTTGGGAGCCTCTACTTGGCAAAGATGGCGGCTGGACAGCGGGTGGAGAGGAGGGGCTCGGCGGCGGTGTGGGGCCCGGCAGGGGTTGGCGGCGATGGTGGGAGGGGCCCGGTGAAGGAGAGAGGCCCCGGCGGCGGTGGTGGGAGGTTGGGATCCCCGGGGAGGGGAGGCGCGGCGAAACCCTAGAGAGGGGGGGGGGCGGCGGTGGAAAAAAAAAGAACCCTAGGTTAGGGTCATGGCTCTGATACCATGTTGGAATACTCAGATGATTTATTCTATAGAGCCCTCGGGTCTCTTATATAGGGAGAGAGCCCTTGGGTAAATTACATGAGAGGTACATAAAGAAACTGAAATAACATAAAAGACGGACAACTATCTCTACAGGGTTTATTGAGAATGTCTTGGTCAAAGTTAGTGCTTTTGGTTTTCTAGTGGATTTTGATCCCATCATTGTGGAAGAATGTAGGGATGGTGAAATGAAAAATAATGAGGCAACATTATCACCAACCCAACATGTTTGGGCATGAAAAGTAGAATGTGGTGCAGAACAAAGATGATATGCACGTGAATGGTGATGATCAAGGTATGCAAGCTGAAAAAAATAAGAAGCAATTCAGTCCTGATTGAAGGGGTTTATATCGAAACTGATATGCAATCTCATGTAGGTCAGGATAATATGATAACAACAACAAAGCCTTTTCCCACATTATGTAATGTCCATCACATGTATTCTTTGCCTCCATTCAGATCTATCTTGGGTTATTCTCGGGTTTAGATCTAAAAAACTAAGATCCCTTCGGATAGTCTCATTTGAACACTTCTTGGGCCTTCTTCGCTCTCTCTTAGCTGGCTCAACATCCCAAAACTCACATCTCCTAACCAGTGCATCAACCGAACTCCTTTGCAAACTACTAAACCATCTTAAGCTGTTTCTCTCATCTTATCCTCTATCGAAGCTACACCAACTTTCCTTCTGATCACATCATTCTGAATCCGATCTTTACTTGGATGACCACACATCCACCTAAGCATTTTCATTTCTGCTACCGTCAATTTTTGCACCGCTATCTGATACCTATTGCAGGAAAAATCCTATACTTATGCTAATGTGAGATTCTGGAGGAGGAAAGAAGAATGGAGCGAGGATATAACATGGAGTCGATGAAAGCGGTTCCAATGTGAAGGCTTTTGAGCCAACATATTTCTAGCAGCCACATCAGCCAGTAGAAGGAAAAATGAACCATCAGAACCACAAGCACAACATGTTTGGGGTTGCAAAAACAAATGTGGTACATAAGGTAGATTCACAAGTCAATGATCAAAATCCAAGATATCTAGATGAAACAATGAGACGGAATCAGATGAAGCAGCATCATGTTTTTGACACCCCAGTTCTGATCCTCTATTGCTGCGGCATTCTGCTAATATACAACAGCAACACTTGCTGCATATGCCACGAACCCGAGCAGTGTGAGCTGCTGAAAGTAGATGCTTCTATTCCTAGACAGCCATAGCAGCATTTTGCTCCTTTTTTTTGTGGGGGTCATAAGCAGTAGGAGTAACTTTATTTGGGTTGATTGGTTGCTATTCTTCCGCAGCAGCAAGGTGCTTCAGCAAATGCCACTGCAGACAGCAAGATGTGTATATATCTATTCAAATCTCCAAGAATGACAATGATCAATGTGCAGTATCTTCTAAGATGGCACAGTTGCACTATAGCAAGAGTAAAAGAAGATTGAAACCACTATTACAAGGCAACATGCTAATTGTCGTTTTAAACCTAGCTGATGACTGGTTTGTTGAGAAATGGTGGGGGGAGGGGGTGAAGAGATTGGACGAGATCAAGGAGGAACTGAATTGAGACATCTGATAATTTGGGCTTCATTTTGCTTCAAAGTGAGATGGACCAGCCCTTTGAGAGGTGCAAGGAAATTTAAATTTTGATCTATTCGAGCTGACATGCATTTGGGTATGGTGAAAGAATAGATAAAGACCAAGGAGTGAAGGCTGGTTTCCCAGTACTCGAACAAAATTAGGAAGGAAGTGGAGTCTTTTGTAGAATAGAGTACTTCATTTTCAGACGTGGATCTGATCAATGGGATAAAGCGGCTGCTTAGTCACTGGATGACTAAGGATCTAAAAGAGCGGAAGAAGAGAGATTGGAAAGTGAGAAGGAAGTAGTATGTAAGGGCGTCATGAAGACCCGAGCTACCAGTTCTGATTACAAGAACTACTTTGCCTTCATATGATTATTGCCTTGACGATGATGGAGTCTTTTATGCTTTTCTTTTCTTCAAGGCCATTGTGGCAGTCTCTTTATATTTTACTTTTTTCAATGCCACGTTGGTCAGAGCGTGCTTTTAGTTTTTATTTCTTCAAGGCCATTTTGGCCATTCCTATGATGTAAGGCTATATGAGCAACACCTCTAAGCTATCATGTGAACATCTTTTGGAATTGATGCAAGGGTAATCCAAGTTCCATGATATTGGGCTTATAAGTGGTTATAAATTTTGTTGCTCAACTTGTTGGAGTAATGTTATAATGCTTGAACGTTTTGAAGGTTCTTAAATTAAATTTATTGTTTAAATTTTTCTGGATGTCCTGATACTAACTTAATGTGGCATTTTTATGTAGGAAATTTAGGTCATTTTATTTTAAATGCTTTCATAGTTTTTTGAATATTGATTTAGTTTAACTTAAAAATTCAGTCCATTGAAATCCACAAACGGGTGGGAGCTTTTGCTATGGCATTAGAGACTATAAATAAGTGCTTGTCGGATGCAATCTGTGCATTTGCACGTGGCAAATTGGATGGAGAAAGCAGAACAACCACTTTAATTCAGTCTGGCAATGCCACTATTGAGTTTTACAAGAACACATTTGATGCTCGGTGAGACATTTTATTTTGATATATGGATTCTTCTATATTATTATTTTTACCTTTTTTATCGATGCTTGCTTGTCATCATGACTACATAAATGGGTTGCAGTAGTTTGGTGTTTCCTTCATGGAATTTTATTAGCTTCTTGAACGCGAACTCTTTAATACTTGGTTTGGCATGTTGGCTGAGTTTGGTATTCCACTTATTTGATTTTATGAAAAGTTAGAACATTGAAATCTAAATATCTGGATATGTTTGCACTTAGCTTCTTGACTGGTTGAAGTTATGTTCCATAGACACTAATTGTTTTCTGATCCTTCCTAAGATGGTATGTATCTACATAATAATGGATCATGTGAACGGGCTTTTCATTTATATGAATGCTAGCTGGTTATTAACATCGTATAATCATCCTTCTCCTTCGCAAAAAAGACTTTCTTTCAAAGCTGGATAGCCCTTTTTTTAGGAGACATGTTTTAGGGTAAATAGACAGCGAATTATTTGAGTTCGAGACGGACCTTGTTGAGAGTCATTTTGTCTTATCATGTTTTATATATTTTTCGTTCTTTTTGTCTCTTTATATGTAATTTGCCCAACATAGTTTCTCCTCTTAAGAGAACCCTTGGGCCTCTGAGTAATTCAATTCTATTGTTTTCTTTCCACTTGGAATCCGAGCGATGGTCCTACACTGGATCTTAAGCCCTCACGACATGTTTGGTTTACGGTAAACAAAGATGGAATGGAATTCTCATTCCTAATTAAGGGGGTTTGCTGTATTTGGTAGTTACAAAAAGGAAAAGAAATGGAATTCCATTGGAAACGCCATTCCTAAAAACATGGGATTGACAATTAACGGCACCCCTTGGGAATTATGATTCAAAGTCGTCCTGGGAATTACGATTCAGAGACCTCCGGGTAATTAGGATGTAGTTTCTGAGTGGAACGTGCATACCCAGCTCATGTTCATCTCACATATTTAAATATCTTATCCCTACTCAACAATCATGCACATATTTAAATATCTTATCCCTTCGTGAATCAATTCCTTGAAGTCACTTGTTGTTCAGCTCCATCTCTATCAAGTATGTGTCTTGTACATCTAATAAATTTATATTTCACAAGTTAGAAAAATCTGCATGGGAAAATCCACATAACAGTAATTATCGTATTTCTCCGGTTAAAATTTAACATTCTTATGCATGTCAGATATTGTACATTAGAATCCATTGGACCATTACTATGTCTGTGTTACGACTTTTTAATATCCATCAACGTTTGTATATGCATATTTACGTAATCATATTTCAAAATTAACAAGGATATAATAATATCCCTATCTCTTTCCTATCATTTGTTTCACTAAAGAACATGTTTAGGTAATAGTATGATTTTTATTAATTCTTAATAATGTGTTTCCTAGTTACCAATAATTTGTAATAAGAGTTGTCAACTCTAAAACTAGTTGTTTAGTTTGTGCTAATAATAGTGTTTTAAAAATACAAATGAAAATATTATTTATTTCATAATAGTAGAATACGAGTGGGTAGAAATTGCAATTAGTCCAATTCTATTCCATTCATACAAGGAAATAGCAAACACAAGAAAGGATTCAGAACCGTATTTGTTGATTCCATTCTTTAGTTATACCAAACATAGTAATGGAGAGATTAATTCCTTTCCATTCATTAGCTCATTCAATTCCACAAATAATTCCATTCCATTATAATTCCTTTCCATCAATCCAAACACGCTGTCATGCTCTAACCCACCACCAACCCCTTCGCAGTCGGAACTCGTTGCCGACCACCTATTTCCGCCAATTGGTGCCATCTCTCGCCCCAGCGGCACTGTTGCCTCAACGTTGGAGGTGTCTTGTCGTTCCAGCGCTACCATCGTCTCTTCCTGGGTTCCAGTGGCACTGCCCATGCCATCAGCGGCACCGTCAGACACCTCTAAGGCTCCTGCGGCACTGCCTAGGTCATCGGTGGCAACGCCAGATCCATATATGGTGCCAACTATATCGCCCAACCATTACAATGGCTCTACCGTCCCCATATAGGGTTCTGGTAGCACCCCTCATATCAGTTTGGGTCAATTTTGCTGCGCTGATCAGTTTTTTGGTCTGATTTTGACAATGTTAGGGTGACTTCAGGCTATAAATCATCCTAACTACTCCAGTGCACTCTTGCAATTGATGGAAATGGTGGTGGCATGAGCCTGCACGCACAATTGATTCTCTGTGTTCGTGTTGACATGTTTGATTCTGTCTACGGCCCTCGTCTTCGTTTATCTCCGACATCATGTCGGAAAATAAGGTCGACATACCATCCTCAGGTGTCGTCAAAGGTCCGGCGTCCATCGTCAAGGTGGATGGTGACCGGCTACGAGTTGTGGGCCATGTAGTTCATGGACCTTATGCAGTACAATAGGCAGAAGCACATTTTGACACAGGAGGACCCGACTGACAAGACAACCTCTTGGGAGGCAGATGATGCGTATGCGTGCGTGTGCTTATTCGGTAACCTAGTTGTAGAGATAGCTAATAACATCTTACATCATCCCACAACCACGATGATGTGGGACATCCTCGTTGCCACATATACTCTCAGGCTAGGAATGATGAAAAGATACTGCAACTCCAACATGACATCTTCACGGTGAAGCAGAATGACCATCTTCACATCTTATACACTTCTCTTAGTATCATGTTCGAGAAGCTCCACTGCTTCATGCCTCTTGCAGAAGCTATGTGTACTGTGGAGTCCTCCATCAAATTTCGTCCAGATCCACCTTCCGGTGTGAGACTTGCTATCTTGGGAAGCATCAACGTTCTAGTTATATCGGTCGCAAGTCATTGGATTAGTTCTTTATTTGAGTTGGTACATTTTGATATTTGGGATCTTATTCGCATCCCTGACTATCATGGGCACATGTTTTATCTTGTTGTTGTCGATGATCATTCTAGATTGTCATGGATCTTTTTTTTAAACACGTCTGAGGCTGATTGTGTCATTCAATCTTATATTAATGAAATAATGAATATTTTTTTGCTACGATTAGGTATGTTCATTCTGGTAATGCTTTGGAGCTTTGTACTACTCCGGAATCCCAATTCTTCAGGTCTTATGGCATTATACATCAGATGACTTGCTCTTATACTTCTCAACAGAATGGTGTTGTAGAATGCGAGCATCGTCATCTTCTTGATGTGACCATGACTCATCTCATTCAGAGTCGTGCTTCCCACTCCTTCTGGGTGATGTTGTTCTCAATGCATGTTATCTGGTCAACCAGATGTCGTTCTTTGTGTTAGGTGAAAAGATCCCTTTTACGATTGCTTTTATTGATAATGATCTTTTCTCCCTAGCACCTTGTTTCTTCGGTTTAGTGGTTTCTGCTCCACTTGACTCTTGATCGTGACGAGCTCTCCCCCATAGTTGCTAAGTGTGTCCTTGTGGGATACTCCGGGACCTAGAAAGGGTATTGTTGCTTTGATCCGATTGGACAGAAGTACTGCCCTAGTGCTGTTGTTACTTTCTTTGAGTCAGTTATGTAGTTTAATCCTTCTCGTGACATGATGTCCGCCTTTGAGCCTAGTTAGAATGTTTACGTACCCCTCCTATTGTACCACTACCTTGTCTTGTGGTCCCTCCTACACCACCACCACCTCTACCAGTTCCAGCCAAGGTTTGAAAAAATTAAAGGTGGAACGAGGCATTTTCCTCAGAATCGAGCTCGAGGCGGTCGAGACATAAGCTTTTGTTTATAGAGAAAACTATGTATAAAACTATAATTATATATATGTCAATGTAACTATATGTTCTTTGCCCAACATATAATACTTAATACTATAAGATATAATGAAATAATAGAGATAAGAACCCTAAAATATAAGATTAAAATATTATTGTAATTAAAAGTATGATTAAATATACGTCGAAGAAATTTATGTATGTGTCTCACATATAATATATAATCGTGAGAGAAACCGTGAATCCTATCCATTTCGAACAATCTTTGAAATAATATTGTAATAAAAAGTATGATTAAATATATGTCGAATTGTTGATATGCCTTAAATCCTAGCCATCCAACCGTTGTTGAAGAGTTGTATATGCACCCCGCTTGTTGTATCGTACCCAAACACGACGGGGGTCTCGCCGCTGAAAGAAACATCAAATTTAGTCATAATTAATAGTTAGATATAATGAATAGTAAATATGAAGCGGTTTGCTGAAATAGTCATACATAATTAATAGTAAATATGAAGTTATGGGCACGATAGAAACATCATATTTAGGCATTTGACTTGTATAATCATTATCCTAAACAAGTATATATTTATAAGCTTCTCAAATCACCATGTAAACCGTTTAAATCATAAAAAATACTTCAAAAAAGCAAAAACGCCTCGGAAAACGCTTCGACCGCCTTGAGGCGGAATACCTCGAGGCTATGCCTCATCCATCTAAGGCGTATGCCTCCTTAGACAGGGCTAAGGCGCACGCCTCGTGGCTAAAAAGGATCGCCTTGCCTTGTGGCGTATGCCTCTACCGACTCGAGGCACGTTTTCTTAATTCCATGGTTCCAGAACTTCCATGTGACCTCCTTTGAGTACTTTGGCTCAGTTTTCGCCACATTTTTACATTAGCAGGCCTCCCTCTGTACTCTCTGCTCATGTGCCTTCTCCATCATCCAAAACGCCCCATGCATGTTTTGAGAGCTTTGTTTCTACTAATGGCACTGGTGATCTATTGTTGCAATAGGATACTTACTAGATGAGATGGTGCCTTTACATGAGGCTATTTTGCAGGTCACAGAGGATACATATGATCTTGATGCACCCATTACTCTTCGGAAGCAGCGGCGTACATGTGCCACGTATCCTCTCATGGCTCATGTTTCCTTGGAGCGCCTTTCAACAGGTTTAACCTATGTCTGTCAATCATATAGATGCCATAGACATACCATAAGGTAATTCACACTGCCACTATCTTCTAGCTACGCGTGGCACATGGAGCCTATTCTTTGCCACTACGGAGGCTTCTATGGTTGGATGTAAGTGGGTGTTCATGGTGAAGCACTGCCCAAATGGCAATGTTGATTGCTACAAGTCTAGGCTTATGGCTCGTGGTTTCACCCAGACTTACGGGGTGGATTATCAAGATACTTTCTCACCAATGACCTGCCATTCTAGACTTCGGATCTTCTCTTTGTTGTTGTAGTACGTGACTAGTCATTATCCTAGCTTGATGTGAAGAATGCCTTTCTATATGGTAACTTACATAAGGAAGTCTACATGTTGCAACCACTTGGGTTTGCTGCTGAGGGGGAGTATTAAACAGTTTGCAAATTTCATAAGGCTATCTATGGACTTAATCAGAGTCTCAGAACATGGTTCCAAAAGATCTGAAATCTGATATAGCAACATGGCTTCACAAGATCGACTGCAGACCATTCATTGTTTGTGTAGAGGACTCAGAGAGATATCGTTGATATGCTTGTTTATGTTGATGATATCATTGTTACAAGAGGTGATGTGCATGGTATTAATGTGACCAAGGAGTTCCTTGGACAACAATTTGTCACCGAGGACCTTCACGAGTTACGCTACTTCCTATGTCTTGAGTTCATCTGGAACCATTGGGGTCTTGTGATGACTTAGAAGAAGTATGTTATTGATCTCCTCTTAGAGACATGCAAGGCAGATTGCAGACCTTCCACTACTCCTATGGACCCTAGCATGAAGTTGTATGCTGATGATGCAGAGGATGCATACAAGAGGCGATATAAGGAGCTAGCTGGGAAGCTCCTCTGTCTGACCATCACCAGGCCATGCATCTCTTTTGCCATGATCAGAGTTTGTCAATTTATGGAGCAGTTGAGATAGTCAGATATGGATGCAGTTCACATGAATAATTCACATGATTTCGAGGTATCTGAAGTCTTCTCAAGAAATTGATTGCTCTTTAGCGGTAGGACATCCCTTGCCATCATGACATGTGCTGATGCAAACTATGCAGGATGTCCCAAGGATCGGAATCTACCCCTGGCTTTACAATGTTCATAGGGAGCTCTTTGTTGTCATGAGAGAACAAGAATCAGACTGTGGTTGCCAGATCTAATGCAGAGTCAGAGTACATAGACACTCACATCGCGCAACACTATAGCTCTTGTGGCGTAGCATAGCAACTCTAGTGGGCATCTCAACAGTAGCTCGTGGCGCAACACAGAGACCTCTGGTATAGCACAGAGCTAGGGTTTTGGGGGTTAGGTATGGGTGGGGTTTTGTGGGGGGGGGTGGGGGGGGGGGGGGTGGGGGGGGGGGTGGGGGGTGGTGGGAGACATTCGGAGGTGATAAGATGGATGGGTTGAATCCTTAGGTGGATCCGGCCAACGTTTTTTAGTGGACCGTGGGTTCTCGGTGGGCAGAATAGTCTGCCAAAATCTGGATACTTGGTCTGGGTATTCATTTGGGGAATAATGACCTAATAGCTATATTCTATTTGGTTATCGTCCACACTACATATTTTTCTCAATATTCGGTCTATGATGCCGAATAGGGCAATAGTGGTCTGACATATGGAAACCAGCCTGTAGTAATGACCCAATCTCCCTGTACTTTGAAATCTACAAGTGCAGAAGCTTTTACAAAATCAGTTTCTTCTGGAAATCTTGTAAGAATATGCCTCGAGTTTAAAGCATTTATAAAATTCACCCATGTGCTCCATTTTGCTCAACAACGGTCCTCTGAATTCAAAATTTTCTGCTCCTTTTTTTGGGAATTTTGCCACCGAACGAAAGGTTTCTGGAGCTTTAGAACCTCATCTTTTGTAAATTCAATGTCATGTTCTCCATCTTCGAATTTGAGATCTCTGATAGGAATGGGTTCTCCTAAAGATGGGAGAACTGTGCACTCCTCTGATAGCTGCAGCAAAAGAAATGCTATTGACTTTCTTTTCAGCCATCAGGACCTTACTGTCCTCGCTTTCTTCTTTAAGCCTGTTCTTCCAAAAATAACTGGAGATAGCAATGGTAAATTGCTGTCATCCTTCACCGGAGTACCAGAACTTCCCTCTTCAACTAGTGTCCTCTCAGACACTCTATCAAACAACCTTTTACACAGTTATTTTCACGAACACCTTTTAAGCACCTTCTTCCTAAACATCCCCAACCTGACACCCATTCTTCACCACATCAGAGAAGAACGTGCATGCTCCAGCTGCTTACTCCTACACAGCAGAAGAGGCCCTCTCCAGATTTGGCGCCGCAGCTGCCCAAACTACCTTCTAGCTTCACTCACACCCACTACTCAGGCAGCAGCACACCGTACTTTCACACCCACTATTCAGACAGCAGCACGCCCAAGGGCTTCACTCTCTTGGTAGTTGTCTAATTGCCGTGTGCCCTACTATTGGTTTTGCCATCATCTTTATGGATCTACGTTGTATAGGCTCTCTTGTAGGGATACTTGTTTATTATGATTTCTTTGGAGAAGTATTTTGAAAAAAATGGGTTAACTCTGCATAATTGATTAGGTTCTTAACTACTGGAGTTAGGATGCATATCCTTTTGTAATAGTGAACTGAGAAGTCTGTAATCGTTCATGATATGGTTTGGATTAGCATAAAAAGAATTGGTTATGCATGCACATGTTACTTATTTTTTTCTGTCTTTGTCAATTTTTTCAACTCTTGTTTAACTTCTTTGTGAGCAGATACCAAGAGCGGGGACCTGTTTCTGATCAACAAACTATATTGAGGCAGCTGGAGGCTATATTAAATATTCACAAATTGTCTAAATTGGGCAAGTATGTAGATTCATTGAGGGAGATCACTAAACTGTCTTTCCTTCCGTTAGATCCGCATGCACCTGATACTGTTCAAGAAGTTTTCCAACATTTATCTCCTCATGTCCAAGCTTGTGTACCTGATCTGCTAAAACTTGCTCTTAATTCTCTGGACAATGTTAGAGATGTTGACAGTACGCTACGAAACTTGAAGTTCAAGGTATTTTTCTTTGAGGAAAACTTGAAGTTCAAGGTAGTTGATCATGTTACCTAATATTTAGAGGTTAATGCATATTTAGGGATCAATATCTCAGTTGAAAGTGGTTCTCTATCATCTTAAACTTTTCATGTGCATTGTTTTTTTTATAGTTAATGCTAATTATTGTCTTGTATATAGGAAGGGGCGTGAAAGACTAAAGAGATGGCGGTAGATAGTGAAATTGATCATGTGGTTATAATTTTTAGAGATGCCTTGAATAGTCAATCCGTTTATAATCCGACACATTTGGTAAATGAATCTGGGCTGGTATGGATGTTAGGATCCATTTATTGTGTACCGTATATATATACCATATATATATGTAATGCTGCTAGGGTAAGGTATGGGTAATCTGTGATTGAGAGTATTTTCAGTAGAGCACCATCTTTTAAGGTTTTTTGTATCCTGTACTCCAGTTTTTTTATTGTGAGATATCTTTCTTGTGCTTTTTTATCTGCTACATCGGTGAGATTTTTCCACATAACATCATTGTCTTCTCCATGTAATTGATTTTGGATCGATTGTGTGCTTGGATCATTCCTCAACAAATTTGTATCAGATCTTTTGAATCAGCGATTTTCCATGTATTGTTTATTTGTTTGAGAGACCCCTAAGGATTTGTCCGGTTGACAATTTCTGCTTTGCATTGAATCATCCTACAACAGATTGTTTTTTGCTACGATGCGACACACAATGATCACGAAGTTTAAGATCGAGAAGTTCGATCGAAGCATCAATTTTGACCCATGGAAGGTCAAGATTGAGTCGACCCTCATTCAACAAGGCATTGCAAAGGTGCTGAGAGGCCTAAAGAAGATGAATGCGGCTTTTGACTCAAGACGAGAAGGAAGATATAGATGCAAGGGATAAGGAAAGAATATAGCTTTGTCCGTCGAACAATGTTCTTAATAAAGTCATGAAGGAGACTTCTATAGCGACCATGTGTCTGAAGCTTGAGAGACTATACATGACAAAAACCCTTGTCAATCGTATTAATCTCAAGCAACACCTCTTTATGGTTTGTATCGCTGAAGATACATTTATAGTCATTGGTTATATTTAGTTCTATTATCTTTGAGTTAGAAAACATGGAAGAAGATATTGAAGATGGATATCAGGTGTTGTTATGTCCGTTACTGTCCTCATGTAAACACTTTAGAGAGACCTTGGTTTACGGGGAGGATGAAATCATGTTGGATGATATGAATTAACAGGCTATTCATTGAACGATAAGAAGATTGATGTGCTTCATGTGGGTGAAGTTTTATCGATACGAAACTAGAGCAAGGCACATGATGAAAGAAAGAAAGCAAGGCAAGTTTTACCGATACAAAACTAGGATAAAGGGCAGAAGAAATCTGGCAAAAAATATTTTGCAACAAAAGAAAGAATTCTAGAAGATGAATGCAGATATGCGGGCTATATCTTATGCTCACTACAACACATAGGTTAGCTTCACATGGTAAGAATGATGTGCTTCATGTGAGGGGTAAATATACAGAACAAAAGAAGTTTGAGAAGTCACATGATCAAAAGAAAATAGGAAATAGCAAGTTTTGTCAGTACTGCAGGTTTTGTCGATGCGAAGGATGAGTGCTGAAAACTCCAAAACAAGGAGAAAGAGCAGAAACACTCTGGCAGAAAATATATGTAGCAAAAGTAAAAATTCTTGAAGATGGATGCATAGATGTGGGTTATGTTTTGATAGCTAGTATAGACACGGATCGTTGGATGCTTGGCTTCTCGATTCTTGTTGCTTCTACCATGCCACTCCCAATCGACGCTTGTTCTCATACATATTGGTTGTTGGCGGAGTTGTCAGTACGATCAATGGTTTGCAGCCTAAGGCTATTGTTAACGCATACAATAGTAGTAGTATCTGTACCTTTTCTCTATTTTATTTTCTTCATAGTATGCTTTATGTAATTTGCCCATAGGCTACTCTCCTATATAAGAGAGCCTAGGGTTCATGGAATAAACAAGCAATTCATTTTTCCCAACATGGTATCAGAGCGACGGTCCTAGACCAGAGTTCTCGAAACCCTAACCCTACCACACTCGCCGGCCTTCTTCCTCTCGCTCAATCGGCGTCGCCCGAGTTCTCCTCCATCACCGCCGCGCCTCCAGGTGCAGGCACTCGCGTGCTGTGCGCCTGTGCACATCTCCTCCGTGCACGCCTGCTGCGCGCCTCCGTCGAAGGATATGTGGGATATTCTGGCGGCAACTTACTCTCAGGCGAAGAACGAGACGAAGATTCTGCAACTTCAACATGATATATTCACAATAAAGCAGAATGGTCGTCCTTTACATTCTCTCTACACATCACTGAGAGGGATGTTCGAGAAGCTCTATAGCTTCATGCCTCTTACCGCCACGCCAGAACAACAGAAGACATACAGGAATGCGACCATGGTGGGTGTGTTCCTGGCTGCACTTGATCCAGAATATGAGGCGGCATGATCACAGATTTTGGCAGACTCGACTATTCCTCCCATGGAGGAAGCTTTTCATCGATTGAGTCGGATCACAGTTCCTTCAACAGCTGCGAGTCAGAATTCTTCAGCCATGGCAGCAAACAGAGGTCGCGGATTTCGTCACCAGGGCCGTGGACGTGGACCTCGTGGAAGGGGTGGCCGCACTAGGCCAACATGCACCTATTGTCACCGAGTTGGACACAATGAAGATACATGCTACTCGAAGCACGGATTTCCTGCATCCGCATGAGCTGCTGAGCAGATAAAGCCCCCATCTGCTGCTACTTTGGATCAACGGTTCGACGATCTTGTTGCCCGTCTGAGGGGCATTATTCCACCATCTGGACCAGCACCGACTGCAGAGAGTCATACTGATGGCGCTGCTTCTGCCTCTGCGTCTACCAGTACCTCAGGTAGTATACTTGCACTGAACGGTAGTAGATCAGATACTTTACCATGGATTATGGACTCCGGCGCTACACATCACCTATGTGGCGACCAGAGTCTGCTTTCAGGATACACTCAGAACCCTCCAGGTCGGACAGTTGTGATTGCCAATGGCACTCATTCCCCCATCACTGGTCAGGGGGAGATTAGATTGACATCTTCTATGCAGCTCAAGAACATGCTACATGCACCTGATTTTTCAATAAATCTATTTTCAATCAGTCTGATTACGAAGGATCTACATTGTCGGGCTATTTTTTATCCATCTTCTTTGATTTTTCAGGACATCCGTACGGGCAACGTGATTGGTCGTGGCTATGAGCAAGGAGGCCTCTACCGCCTGAATCAGACTCCTTTTGCTGGATCCTCATCCTCTTCTTCTGGACAAGTATCAACCTTATTATGGCATCTGCGTTTTGGTCATTTACCGCTTTCGAAGTTGCGTCAAGTTTTACCCTATGGTCTTCCTCACACACCTATTCAGTGTGAGGCATGTCAGTTGGGAAAACATCACATGTCGTCTTTTCCCAGTCGTACAGGTCGGAGTAGTACCTCCAGGTTTGAGTTATTTCATATTGATGTCTGGGGTCCGAGTCGTGTACCCGATCATCAGGGACACAGATTTTATATAGTATTTGTGGATGATTTCTCTAGAGTGTCATGGGTGTTTCTGATGAAAAATAAATCTGAAGCAGGAAATATCATTATCCATTTTCTGAATGAAATACAAAATGTTTTCTCCACGTCTATCAAGTTTGTGAGAAGTGATAATGCTTTAGAGTTGTGTACCAATATTCTTGCCAATTACTACTCCTCAAGAGGGATTATCCACCAAACATCTTGTGCTCATACATCTCAACAGAATGGGATTGCTGAAAGAAAACACCATCACCTCCTTGATGTCACAAGATCACTCCTTATACAGAGTCATGTTCCCTACTCCTACTGGGGTGATGCAGTTCTCACTGCATGTTACCTAATCAACCGTATGCCTTCGTCTGTCTTGAATGAACAGATCCCGTTTTCACTTATTCATCCTGGCAAGGATCTGTTCGCTCAAAGGGGTACAAGTGTTTTGATCCTCTGCGTCGGCGGTATACATGACATCACCACCTCAGAAGCCATCATCAACACCACCACCACCACCACCGCAGCCTATCTCACCGTTCCCGTTCCATTATACCCGCAGGCTTCCTCCAGCTCATGGCCATGACTCGTCCACTAGCTCGCCTATGGTATGTAATGAAAATATTAATGCTGATGGATCTGACGACATTTCTGAGCAGGATGTGGTGCAGGAGCCAGATGAGCCTACAACTGATTTGGATATTCCCATTGCTTTACGGAAGTCGAAGAGGAGCTGTGCCAAATATCCATTATCAGCTTCTGTATCTTTTGAGCGGCTATCTGGAGACTTCAGGTCGTTTGTTATGGCACTTTCAGCTATAGATATTCCACGAAATTATCATGAGGCTCTGCAGGATAATAGATGGCGACTAGCAATGGAAGAAGAAATGGCGGCACTTCAGTCCAGAGGAACTTGGAGTTTGGTTTCTATACCTCCAGATGTGAACCCAGTGAGCTGCAAGTGGGTGTTCACAATGAAGCAAAATGCAGATGGCTCTATTGACATGTACAAGGCGCATCTGGTTGCACGTGGATTCACACAGACATACGGAGTGGATTATCTTGACGCATTCTCGCCTGTGGCACGCCATTCCACTCTACGGATCTTGTTGTCAGTTGCAGTTGCTCGAGACTGGCCGCTTCATCAGTTGGACGTGAAGAATGCATTCCTATATGGAGATTTGCAGGAAGAGGTTTATATGCAACAACCACCTGGTTTTGCTGTTGAGGGGGAGTGTTCCAAGGTATGCAGGTTGCATAAGGCTATCTATGGCCTTAAGCAGAGCCCCAGAGCATGGTTTCAGAAGCTCTCGGATCTTTTCGAGAAACAAGGATACAAACGCTCCAATGCTGATCATTCCTTGTTTGTACAGAAGACCGCGAGAGGTATCATTGTCATTATGGTTTATGTTGATGACATCTTGATTACAGGAGGCGATGAGCAGGGCATAAGGCAGGCGAAAGAAATTCTGGATAGTGAATTTGTCACTAAGGATCTTGGGGTCCTTAGATATTTTCTGGGGCTTGAATTTGCTAGAAATTCATATGGGCTAGCAATGTCACAAAGGAAATATGTTACAGACCTGTTGAGTGAAACGGGTATGCTTGGGTGTCGACCTCCTACGACACCAATGGATCCCAGCATGAAGCTTTATGAAGATAACAGAGGAGGTGGACAGGAGAAGATACAGAGAACTGGTAGGCAAACTGTTGTATGTCACGATCACTAGACCAGGCATATTATTTGCAGTGAGTCGTGTGAGCCAGTTCATGAAGCAACCACGCCAGGTGCATATGGATGCAATACATATGATTCTTAGATATCTCAAATCTTCTCCAGGTGCAGGTCTGCTATTCAAGAAAGGAAAGGGGATCTCTATCTCAGCATGTGCAGATGCAAACTATGCAGGATGTCCCAAGGATAGGAAGTCCACCTCAGGGTATGCCGTCTATGTTGGAGATGCCCTAGTCTCATGGAGAAGTAAGAAACAAACGGTGGTAGCTAGATCTAGTGCTGAATCCGAATATAGGGCTATGGCCCAGGCTACTACAGAGATGATGTGGGTGAAAGCTGTGCTTACAGACCTATGCTTAGATGTACCACTTCCTATGAACTTGGAATGTGATAATCAGGCTGCCCTGTTCATTGCAAACAACCCAGCATTCCATGAGCGGACCAAGCACATTGAGGTGGATTGTCACTTCATACGTGATATGATTCAGAAAGGATTCATTGCTACATCTCATGTTACCTCAGAGAATCAGACTGCGGACATATTCACCAAAGCATTGCTACGAGGCCCATTTCAGAAGTGTGCTTCCAAGCTGAGCATGATTGATATCTATGCTCCATGTTGAGGGGGGGTGTTAACGCATACAGTAGTAGTAGTAGTATTTGTACCTTTTCTCTATTTTATTTTCTTTATAGTATGCTTTATGTAATTTGCCCATAGGCTACTCTCCTATATAAGAGAGCCTATGGTTCATGGAATAAACAAGCAATTCATTTTTCCCAACAGCTATACTATAGGACTGGAGAGTATTGAATAGATGCATAATGGAACAATGTTCACCTTAACAGAAGTTCCTCACTTCCAGATATAGTGAAAAACCTAATATCCCTTATTACTTTAAAAGAGAAAAAGGGCGCGAGTATGCTGCAAAAGGCGGGTATATTGCTAGTTGTTAAAAATGGACATTTTATTATGTTGCTGAGTTCAAGAAATCTATCTTTAAGTATTGTAGAAAAACTGTTACGGGTACCAATTGCTTCATTATGTCAGCGACGAAGCCCACCAAGTTATGGCACCTCAGGTTGGGACATCTAAGTGAGGCATAACATGAATACTTCATCAGAAGATGATTACTTGACACAGTATGAACAAATTAGACTTATTTGAGTATTGCATTCTTGAACATTAGGCATAGCAGATTTTTGTGCTGTTGGAAATCGAAAAAAAGGGCACTCTTGATTATATTCACTAGGATTTGTGGGGGTTGTTTCAAATTCGTTCCCAAGGTGGAGCACATTGGATGCTGACCTTCATTGATGATTATTCAGGGTCTGGATTTATGCCCTTAAATCCAAGGTTGAAGTATTCTCACACTTCAAGAAGTGGAAGACTTCGTTTGAAAAGCATGCTGGAAAGTCAATTAAAATGCTGAGAACAGGTAATATCTTAGAAATTTGTTCTATATAATGCAACAAAGCCTACAAAAAATGTGGGTGTTGCTAGACATCGAACAATCAAGCATACTTCACAGAAGAATGGAGTTGTAAGGTGCATGAACTGAACTCTGCTATTGAGATCCATATGTATGCTGTTGAATACATGCTTCACGAAGGATTTTTTTTGTTGAAGCAGTTGCAATGATATCCTTCCTTGTGAATAGACCTCAATCTCATTCATTGATTCTGGAGAACCTGACACGAGCAGGTATGGTCTGGGAAGGAGGAAAGTACAATTGGTGATGATGAGGATTGCATTGCAGTGATTGCAAAGTACAATTGGTGATGATGAGGATTGCATTGCAGTGATTGCACACAGATGTGGACGGAAGTTGATCAAGCCCCATTCAAGATATGCAGATTTAGCATTTGCTTATGCACTATCGGTGCAGAGGGAACATTTGATGCATGAGAGCCAAACAGTTTTTTAAAAATTGCTTCATCATAGTACTATGCAAATTTGTTTGCAATGATAAATGAAGAGATACCATCTTTCCACAAAATAAGACATGGGTTCTTGTTTCCCCACCGCATAAAAAAAGTCATTGGCTGCACTGCAAATGGATTTACAAAAAGAAAGAAGCATCTCTAAAGTTATTGATGCAAGATACAATGCAAGACCAGTTGCCAAAGGTTTTAGCCAAGTGAAGTGTATTGATTATACATTTTCTGTATGCCCGGAAGGTGCAACTTGTGGATCTCACCATGAATACGTCCATGACTCCTCTGTCTCTAGTGTCAGCATAGTTTCTAAGGACATCTTAGATTGTTGTGGTAAACGATTGGCTTGAGAGACTAGTTGATAAAAAGGGAGAGATCTTTGTAGGATGAAGACTGAGTATCGTATCAGGTAATGTTCCTGCTAATCGAGTTACGTTCCAGTGGTGTTCCCTTGTTACTGGTGGGCTGCCCAAGGAAAATATGACTAGATGATGAGAAGAGAATCAACAAGCTTGTATCTATATTAAGGAATTAGGATGAAACTGTTCAGGGATAGGGATACGATGGCTAACATGTTTAGTGGGGGAGTATATCAGATCCCAGCTAATATATTGACTGAGCCCGATCTTTGTATTTTTGCATGAACTTTTTTTTACTAGTTAAAGGGGGGACGGTGGGGTTGGAATCCTGGTCATTGGAGTGGTAACACACTCTTACCGCTACCACTAAGTGGGTTCTTCGCATGAACTTTGATCTGTCTGGTGACCATTTTTTTTATACCGTGCAAATGCACCTATGGAAATATCACATGAAATGTTTTGTGGATATTGCTGTTGCAATCAGATACACGAGAATTGTACCGTTTAGGAGAATTTTAGGTCAATTATGATAGTTGTGTGGATAATGCAAGTGCAATTTGATAAAAAGGTCTGAATTTTGGGTTTTTATACGGCATATGTTGGAGGGTCTGGAAGGAGCCATGGGCTGGCTCCTTCCTAGAGTTCATCTTATCCTCTGAGATTGCTCTTGCTATTTCTAATGCAACTATTAACAGATAGGAACTTTTACATGCAAATGTGATTGTATATTTTTACTCCAACCCTATATGATCAAACTCTATCAGCCCGTGCAAGGAGCATGCCATCTATTTTATATGCAAGTATTTCCGCTGTCCAAAAATCTGAACTTGTGTAATTGTTGAGCTAAAAGGGTAATTTACCAGTCAAAAATTGACCTGTGCAATTTACATCTGCCATTTGTGTCATTTTTTAATATTCCTGGGCATTCAACTTCTTTTCTAACATGCTTCGCTGTTACTCTTTCGTGCAGATCTCGAATTTTGTTGCAAACAACATGACGAGGAGTTGGCCCAGTGATCTATATGAAAAAATTGCCCAGAGTTTATAAGCGAAATTCTGTCTTCTTGTCAGCTCTTAGAATGTTATCTTTTCATAGATAAATCTGTAAATTTTCCCATCAATGCTCCCTGGTAAATTTTCCCGTGGATGCTGACTGGTCAGCAATGCAAATCTTCTAAAGACCTGCATGATTTTTAATTTATTATTGAGACACGTGTTTCTGTCTTGTTATTTAAGATTTGGCTGCTCTATATTTTCCGTCAATGTGAATGTGCAATGTTTACATTCTTTTCCCTGATTTGGTTATAAGCTTGTTCTCAGTTAGGCAGTGCAGGGAAGACATTGACGTGCTTACGGTTTTCCTTGAAGCATTTGGTATCTAATGATCAACCATACACAAGGTTAACAATTCATGATGCACTTTTAATTGTTATGTATAACTAGCCAGTTAATTTTTATGCTGTTATTTTTTTGCGACTCGCTTTTGGAGCAGTGCTTCAGGCGCACCTTGGTTCGGCAAAAGATGCACATCACATTAGCAGTAATTCATTTGTTTGCAGTACATTTTGTGGTCGAAGTCCGTTGTTCATTTGTTACATTTTAGGTACCTCATACACATTGTTGATTCATTCGGACTTCAGATTTTTATTCTTAATGGAATTTTCTTTTCTATATTATATATACACACACACATCTGAATCTTTAGATGGCTACACAAATGATAGTGCAGTGATATCATGTATCTGACAGGCAACGTTGATTTTTGAGGCCCATAATCAATGAACGATGCTTTGATGCATGAGAAATTCGAACCTATTTTTTCGTTGGGTATTAGTAGTGTTTTACCACCATTGTTGGGCAAACTCCTGACTGCCATAAAAGTACTTGTTGCTTGCAGTTTGAGGGAAAGATAGATTGTCATTAAAAATCGAGAAACTCAGCCAGGTCATGTTGCTTATTCGGAGGATGGCAACCATCCTCTGTTATAACACCCAAAAGTTCTAACCGACTGATTCGAGACTACGAGTGGATTCGGCAACTCTCTTGTTTCATCACCATACCATCTTCAAGGCAATATTTCTTTGAAGTGAGCAAATCTCGAACATCTGCAAGTCATCAAATGGAGAAGCAAGGTATCTGAGCAATCTTTTATGATTGATTCCCAGATTTTGTTATTCTTGTATGACTTTTATGCTATAGTTCTTGTAGGGAAAATGAGATTATATTAAGTCGGTTGACAGTTGATGTAATTTTGAATGAAAAGCAATGGATGATCATTGCTGTTTTGGCGGCTGTGAACTTCAAGAAAAAATAACATCGCAATGAATTATACTTGTCATTATATATTTAACAGTGGATGATATGGTGATGGTTTTGGAAAGAAAAGGTTTAGGATCAAGGCCATGTTTGTTTGATTGGAAAGGAATTGCAATGGAATGGAATCAAGACAAGAATGGAATTAACAATGGAATGGAAAGGAAAAAGTTTTTCCATTCCGTTGTTTGGATCATATTAGGAATTGAAAATTTTATTATAAGACATGTTCCTTTCTTATATTTGGAAAAGGAAAAGAATAAAAAGAAAATAACATTCCTTTTCGTTAGTAGAAAAAATAATTGTTATTCTCAAATTTATTTTTTCATATAATTGATATATTTCATATAAAGAATCAATAGTCAAATTTAAATGGAAAGTAATTTGATTTTTTTCATACAACTGATATATTTGATATATCCATATCCGTATCCGCTACAATATTTTATTACCATATCTATATCCATATTCTAAAGAAATAAAAAATGCTACGGGTATCTGTATTTGGAAAAAAATAAAAACACATATCCATGTATGTATACGTATTCACTAAAATATAACTCGTTTCCATGTCCGAAAAAATTAAATATGGTATTTGTATCAATATTTATAACTGCAAAAAAATAAAAATCAAACCCATTTCCATGTCCATATCCGCTTCCGTAAAAAAAAACACCATCCATGTCCATATATGTATCCGTAGAAAAACTGAAATCCATTTCCATATCCGTATATATATCTGCTAAAATATAATCAGTATCCATATCTTAGAAAAAATTGAACATTGCATCTGTTTCCATATCCATAGAAAAAATCATATATCCATGTCCATATCCATATCTGGAAAAAAAACAAAAAAAACACATATCCGTATAAACTAATCATATCTGATATATTTTTTAATAGATATATTTAATATATATGTATTCGTATCCGCTGGAATATCTTGTAACCATATTTGTATCCATATCCAAAAAAATAATCTGTATCTATACATGTGTCCGCAAAAAATATCACATATCCATGTCAGTATCCATATATGCATATATTTGTAACTTATCCAACTTTTTGCATCCATATGTTTGTATCCATGTCAGTATCCGTATATCCATGTTAAAAAACCATATCCATGTTAGTGTCCAAAAAATATCCAAAAAAAGAAAAACACATATCCATGTCGATAACCATATATTTGTAACAATAATATATTAACTAAAAAATATTGAAGAAGAACACATTCATTAGCATTGGTAAGGAATGGAATCCCAATTCCTAGGGGGGTCCAAGGAATGGCAATTCCCATGAATGAGGGAATCGGGTTTCCGTTGTAATCGTTATTCCTGCATAAAGTTAATCTAACAAACAAAGGAATGGAATCGAGAGAGGAATAATGATTCCATTCCTTCCTCTATTCCTGCATAACAAACGGGGCCCAAGGGTTAAGACCTTAGGCTCCTCCGCCTTGTGGTGAAGGATGGTCTATTGTTTGCCCATGTGTTCTATCTACTGTGTGACGAACAGTACTTATTTTTCTCATTCTTTCAATTACTCTTTTTATTTTTTTTTTTGTCATCATGATCTGTGTCATCGGCTTGTTGGAGATTCGACATGAATTTCTCTTTCGATCTTTTCTTTTCCCTTTATTGTAGTGATCTTATCTTAAGAGAAAAAACCTACTATTCTGGGCTGTGTTCTTAAACCTAACATGATGCACAAGATCTTCATAGATTGAGTGTATATAGATGTGGTATCTTGGGGGTGAGAATACATGTCCAATCTCTCAGCCGTTTGCAAAGCAAACCGCCTTCAAATTAAATGCTACAGCTATCAAAACCAGGATGATGTCCTTGGTAGTGTGTAGCTATCGTTGCTTTCTCTCATGGCGAATGCTAACTATAATCCGGCACGCCAGCTCTACTCTTGTCCATTCTTGTATCCCATCTGTCCTCTCCAATATGCATCAACAGGAAAGCACTGTTTATGCTATGAGGTGGATGGAGGAACGATCAGTACTTGAGAGCAGAATGTAATGACATGATAACTTTGATATAAATATCACCTGTTCATCATTATTGATCCTCCTGCTCCCACCAACCATCAAGACGTCTTCAGTTTAGTGTGAGCATCGGTTTCCCATGTAACGGGTCCACAACAAGTGTGATGTCGTAACACGTGGAACGTCGTCGTCCGTCCTGCGGTTATGACCAGTAGAGAATGAATGCCTTTCAATGATATCAACAGCAATCACGACCATCGTCATTGACTGCCAGCCATCTCCCTCGCTGTTTACATATGACTTGTAACGGTTGTTCTTGTAATTAAGGTGCCAAATGCTTCCGGATTGGATAAATTCCGCAATAGGATCCAATCCATTATTGGATTTGGGTTTACACCTGTAGCTCATGATGATCTCGGCCGTTTCGTTGAGTTATAGACCATTTCTATAGTTTTGAGTTTCGAGGTTTCGGAATCAAGCTACAGAACGTCGAGCTAAACTAAGGACGACAGCCATACACACCATCACCTGTTAGCCAGAGGTGGGCTCCAATGGTGCTATGCTTTGACTGCTTCTCTCTTGAGAGAGCTAAAGACTGGAGATTTACCCTTTTTTAATGCAGCACATAGGCGTGAGCCCTTGCCGTACTATATATCAATCTAATGGGATGTGAGCCCATACCATACTAGATCAATCTATTGGGATGTATCGGATTATTTTTTAATTCATTAAAATATGTATTAAATTTGATATTACAATCATTTAACAAATAAATTATTAACAATAGAAAGCATATAATATGTTGCCATTATATGTACTTTATATATAAAAAAATGAATGTAGAGCGTTCCAAATCTCCAAACCATCCTTCTATTTTTTTTCTAAATCTGTAAACCATCATTCTCTTCTTTCTAATTCCCCAAATCTAAATCCTAATTTTGTCATCGCTTGCAACAAGACAGTAGTCTAAAGGCCTGTTCGTTTGGAGAATAGGCCTCGGAATAAGGGGCCTATTCTCCTTCTGACACGGTTTCCCGTGGTGCGGTTATTCCTCCTTATTCCATCTTATTTCACTATTATTCCTATCTTTATCCCACCTTACCTACATTTATTTCACCTTATTTTCCTTATTCCTATCCTCCAGCTGAACAAAGTATAGACCCTTATTCTCTTTATTTCCCATCCTTATTCTTGTTTATTCCCGAACCGAACGGGCTCTAAATACTGAAACCTAACCTTCCCAACCCAAACACAGAACCACGTCATAATGCATCCAAAGATCTCGCAGGTAAATCACCATCCCCATTCCTGCTACCATGACTGCGACACCCTCCCTGCCATGCACATGAAGTCATTGCCCCATTTCCATGTTATTTGTTGTTTCTTTGTTAATATAATAGATTGGATTGATTTGGATTTTGATATTTTAATGGATTGGAATAGATTCAAAGAAATTAAAATCAGTTAAGGTTTGGATTACATACGGATTAAGCTAAAATCCAATCCACTCTGATCGATGTGTATTTCTACCATGTAGGGTGTTATGCATAGAGATACAAATTGACATATGCATATGTGAATGTGTAGAAGCTTATTTGTATGAACTTATTAGTCTTCACTTCACTTGTATACTATGTACATGTATTTACATAATTTATGTATGTGTTTAAATAGATATTCAGACAAAAAATCCACCAAATTTTAAATTATTAATTTTCATATCCACCAACGAAATTAAAAAACCCCAACTAAAAATATATTAGTCAAATATTTAAACAAACTTTAAACAAATATCCATATTTGGGCATATGTACTCATTAGTTCCGGCCTTTTTTCAAAAAAGAAAAGTTTTAATCAGATTAAAAAAATGCACATCTGTATCCGTAGAAAACCAAATATGACTGCATACGTACTAACACACTAAAAAATGGGCCATAGTATTATTTATTTTCAAAATTCATCACTAAATCAGCCGTTCTTAAATATATAGTGATGATACTGTATATTACGAAATAATTTTTTTACTTGAAATTAGCGACGAATATCATATCCGTCACTCTAACATTAGCGATTGTATATATAGCAATACTTGTCTGTTGTTTTTTAAATTTTTAATTAATCTTAGTTAAATTTTGAACTAAAAATAGCAATGGTTAGCTAAAGTTTTGAAAAATAGCAATGCATAAACGTCATTCTATAGACCGTCATTTATGATATAATGATTGATATGATATTTGTTGCTAATTTTAAGTATAAAAATATTTGGCAATGAATAATATTGTCATTATAAAACAACGGTTGATTAGTGACGGATTTTTTTTAAAAAAATTGCCAGTATACCCCAATTTTATTGTACATTCGTAAATACGATGGAGGGAAAGAACCAAAATAGATAGAAAACTTGCCATGGCGAGAAATAGGTGTGATAAAGTTTGATTGTTAGAGCCAAAAGGAGTGGGGACAAAGGGTATTTTCTTGTTTGGTTTGGATAGAGGGAATGCGAGTCTTTGATGAAATTTTAATGGAATGTTAGAGGAATATAGTTATGGATATATGAATAATTTTATTTTCTAAAAAAAGAAAAAAATGAATGGAAAATAGAGATGGGAGCAACCTGTTAGCTTCTTCAAGTGGACAGCCACATTTTACCCTATTTTCTTTTATAAAAATATGGATATCTATATACGTTTGCCTAAAATCCTTTCCATTACATTTATATCATCTTCCTTTCCATTACATTTATATTATCTGCTCAGGAGTACTGTAGACAGGTATTATTAATTATAATTTTTTTATTGGGATTACGTGTCAAGATTACAAAAGAGCATTGTCGCATTGACCAGTTCTCATGTGCATATTTCGATTAAAAAACAGTATTAATAATCATTAGCTTTACTAATTCTAGATCATTTAACAACAAATTATCACTGACACGGCATGTGCATATCATAGTAATAATTCCTGTATGTTGTGTATCTATCTTACTCGTTGCTCGTTCTTCTAATGGTGGCGTCTTCTTTACCTCATATTCGTCCACCGACAGACCTATTAAATGAGTTGACAGTAGGGATGAAAACGATTAATAATATGCATTATTATATTTTTATCTATTTTAAAATGCAAATACAAACGTGGATATGAATGTTGGCGGATGTGAAAAATGTATGAATGTTGACGGATGTGAAAAATGTGCTATCATATATATTTAAAAATGAATACGAATGTAAAATGAATACGTATCGGATACCAATAAAAACAGGAATATTTAATAGATTGACTAAAATATACACGTTTAAGATAGTTTATACATAAAATAGATATAACATATACAGTAATTTCATAATAACTATAACAAAAATGATGAATGCAATTATAAAATATTTTTACGCGTAGTTATAAATAAATTACCGTTATACTTATGTACAAAAACAAATATACAAATATGAATGCGAATATTAGCGAATGTCAAAGTGATCATATCTGCATCCATTTTAAAATGAATATGAATACGAATGTCAAAATGTGTATAAATGAATACGATAACGGATCGAATATGAATATATTCACGTTCATTTTCATCCCTTATTGACAGGCAACATCATGGATTGATATACCTGAATGTGCATTAAACGTGAAAATATATGAAGGTATGTTATCGTATACTGTATACATGTATTTACTTGATCCCAATTTCTCTTTTGGTTACTGGATTAGACTGGGTTGGGCTGGGTTGGGATATCCTCCTGTGAATAGTAGCTGTTTGGAGGATTGGGATGGTTGGAATGATAATTGTGATGTGACATTGATAATGTGTTATATTAACTTTTTAATGACTATAATATATTTTTTATGTTAATAAGGGTATTTAAACAAGGTTAAAAACCATTATACCAAAGAAATTGTATGACCAATATAAGTAATCTCAGAACCCAAGGAGTGGTCGGGTGACAGAGCAGTGTGCATCTACTTTAAACGATCCGGGTTTGAATCCCAACGGGGACACGCTCCGGACCTCCAAAATTACCGGACCTACTATTAAAAAAAAATAATCTCAACCTAAAAATACAAGGTTGGAACCAGGAGTATATCAAGGATACCCCGAGGTACGCTGGGAACCAAACAGACCCTTACGATAAGGGCCTACATAAATCCAGAGCACATGATCCCCAGTGCACTCTCCCCACATCACGCTGTCATACATGGCTCTCACTCCCATGGAGGAGGCGATGGCTTGCGGGACCAGGACGAGGAGGAAGGCAAGGAGGGGATCCCTCGCCGACCTCAGCTTCTCCGCTAGGCTGCCGGTCGGCCTCGGCGGCATCTACGCGGACAGCATCTTCGCCGTGAAGTGCTCCGTGGACCCATTGGCCGACTTCCGGAGATCGATCACGGAGATGGTGGCGGAGGTCGGGGTGAGAGATTGGGAAGAGATGGAGGAGCTCGTGCATTGCTATGTCGTGCTCAACTCTTCTGACATGCATGACCTCATCGCCGACGCCTTCCTTAGTCTGTGTTCCCTTTCTTTCCATCAGCATGGCACTGAGCTACGTAATTAGCATCTTCTCTCGTGTCGTCGTGCTTATTCGCTTCCACTTCAATGGTGAGTTTGATCACAAAGATTTCTTAGAACTTTGCACATTTGGGTTGTTCGAACCTTAGCTTATGTGATCTGTAAATATTTGACGGCGGATGGTTGTGATCATAACAGCAATAACCCACTCACAACAGGGGATCCTCTCCTCGTGGTAAGATATATGTTATAAATGGAATGAAATCCTCGAGATGTCGATTCTCGCCAGATATCGTAACCGAGCTGAATCTACCCATTTGATCTTCGATTAAGGAGAGGATCGGGGTAGGCAGATAGTTTGATCTTGATGATGATGATGCAGTGAGGAGTGCTTGCTTGAATCAGAGATCCAACAATCAATAGCCCCACCTCACATATAATATTAATGAGTCCGTGAATAAGGAAGAGGATGTCTGTTGTAAAGAGGATTACAACATGCTATAATCTTTTCTATTTTTTTTGTGATTTTGATCTAAAATTTAAATTTATAAAATCTTATATTAATGCTATAAATAGCTTCCAAATTTGTTCAAATTCGAACTTATTTGTTATTTTATTAATAGCCAAACATTCGGGTAATATCTAAGCATTTTAAATTCCGTTTAAAAAATATCTGAATATTAAATCATTAAGATAAAATAGCAAATAAGCATGATTTGAGCGAAATTTTTTGAGTGAAATTTGAAGGATATGTAAAGCACTAATTTAAATTCAATATGTAAGGTTAGATTTTAGAATCAAAATCACAAGAAAATATAAAGGATTACAACACCTCAGTTGCAATCCTCTTTATAGCAGTGGATTATCTTCCCGTGAATTAAGGTTTAATATTCTTTGTCCTAGCTCAACAGAGGATCTCTTTTACTATTCTGCCGGGAATATGTTCCAAAAAGATCCGCAGAGGTGGGCCTAGGCGCAAATATATATACCTTGTCTAGTTGGAAGAGGATCCTCTGCTGTAGAGAGTATTGCAGCAGAGGTGCTGTAAATGCGAATATTTTTTTTTGTGATTTAGATTCTAAAATCCAACTTTATAGATTGAATCTCAGGTTAATTCTCTATATATACTCCAAATTTCGCTTAAATCAACATTATTTGCTATTTTATCTTAATAGTTTAAGATTCAGATCTTTTCGAAATGGAGTTCAAGTTACTTAGATCTTAACTGATTGTTTGACCATTAAGATAAAATAGCAAATAATGTCAGATTTCAGCAAAATTTGGAGGATATATAGAGCATTAACCTAAGATTCAATCTATAAGGTTGGATTTTAGAATCTAAATCACAGAAAAAATTTATTGGGATTTACAGCACCTCTGCTGCAATACCCTCTACAGCAGAGGATCTTCTCCTTGTCTAGTTATGGCATCTCCCTCGCTAAGTTTCTCTGCAAACACGATGTAACTCTATAGTAATGAATAAAGAAGGCCCAGGAAATTAAGATCGGGTTCGACGATCTTGCCTTCTTGGCTCGAGTTTATCCGGCTCAATAAGGTTAACGGATTGAGTATGTCTGTAATTTCAGCTCGATAGTCATACGAAGCTGAATTTGAATTGGTTAGTGCTCAAGTCATTAACCTCGCTCGAAGGAGCGCACTAGAGATCAAGTCTATCTTGTTAGGATGTA
Source organism: Ottelia alismoides (assembly GCA_037367405.1). Lineage (NCBI taxonomy): Eukaryota > Viridiplantae > Streptophyta > Magnoliopsida > Alismatales > Hydrocharitaceae > Ottelia > Ottelia alismoides. Next base: position 21,384 of record JAZKJV010000872.1, on the reverse strand, counting down.
GCGAACTAATCCGATTTGAGGCTGACTCGATTCGTTGAGCTTGATTGAAACCCATACATGTCAGAGTACAACTCAGTCATTAATATAATCTAAATGTTGTGCAATCAAGTGAATACTTACTGGTACTTGGAATTTTCTCTAGTCCTTTGGCCTCATTTATTTCTGTGATAGATTAATGCAAAAGACCTTTCTGTACAAAAACTAAGATCCCATTCCAAGTAGAACACAGATAACTTACTGGGGGTTGGATTTGACATGTGATAGGTAAAATCTCGGGGATTGGTCACTGTCATTGAGTGACGCCCCACGACGTCGTTAATATATATCGTCAAGCTGTGGTTTTGATGGTTTGAAGTAAAAAGACAAAAGCAGGTGGGTTTTCCACGCGAGATCAGAATTAAAAGCTGATTGGTTTTCACATGAAGGGAAAAGGCCAAGAATGGGGGACAAAGGGTCTGTTTCGTAATTGGGTTAGTTTATGGTATTATAGTAACCTTTTGGATGATGGAGATGGTCGAAATGATAAATATTATATGATATAACATTAATTATGTATTATAATATTTTTTTTAATTATTGTAATTTTTATTATTTTTTATTTCAACGTTGTTAAAAAAATATTATAACAAAAAAATTACACGATCCATTCAACTAATTACAACTCGCATGCAGATATAGAACACGGGGTATACCAAGTTACCCTAAGGTAACCTGGCAACCAACAGACCCAAAGAGCTCGGTAATTATTCGATGCATTGCGTCCTCATTGATCGTCATGGGGATTGAGATAAATACGCCAACGCACATGCCATTTTTTCCCTCATTTGTTTCCTGGGAGAGGATCCTCAACTATTACAGCTAGACCTGATCAACGGGCTAGGAGTCCACCCACCCCGCTCATGGATCGGGCTTGGGCTAGGAGTTTAGGCACGAACCGACCTGACCCGACCCGTAAAAATATAAATATAAGCTAAATTATACATGTATTAATATGATACACTTTAAAATTTTCATATGTGACACTAATTTTAAATAAAATTTAATAGTTTACATGTCAAGTGTAAATGATATTAATAAAATCATTTATACTCATTAAATATCATTAAAAAATTAGTGGAAAAAACAAAATGTGGGCCATGGATTGGTCCATGGTGGGTATTGGACTGAGGTTTTTGAACCTTGGTTTATTCGATCCGACTCATGGACCGACCGACTGCACTTTGGTCAAGTCTAGTTACAATAGGCGTTACAACTGATATAGATATGAGGGTACTCATGGGTGATGAGTTATGATTGGCACGCATCTTCATCCCCATTGGATGGTTACCATGCCTTATAGCAACTACTGTAACCGTAGAGAATTTGATCCATTGATCCTCTTGATAGTTGAACAAAAATAAATTGTCGAGTTTGTTTTTTGTATTTTAAGGAGTTTGTTTTTTTGTATTTTAAGGAGTCGATATTTACATCAAACTCCGAGCTCATATTTTTTGTAAATAGGTAATTCCATAAACTCGACAATGCTATTGAATCTCTGACATGTCGGCTCCTTCAGGCTTGTTTGGTCGCATGTTTTCCTCATGCCCTGTTCGTTTGGGTCATAAGGAGGAATGGAATAAGGGGAATAAGCCCCCAACACGCTTCCCCGTTGTACGACTATTCCCCATTATTTCATCTTATTTCACTCTTATTCCTATCTTTATCCCACCTTACCTACCTTTATTTCACCTTATTCCCCTTATTCTTATCCTCCAGCCGAATGGAGAATAGACCCTTATTCCCCTTATTCCCCATCCTTATTCCTGTTTATTCTCCTACCGAACGGGCCCTCAGGGTAAAGTGGCTATTCAGGATGTACTCTTGTATTGGTTTTGTGTTCTCCTAGACCTACCATGCATTTTTGAGTAGGAGTTAGTTGTATAGATCCTACATTTTTGTTATAGTATTTTCAACTACTTTCTAATAAAAATGTCAACATCAAAAATATATTAAAATCATAAACATAATCAATATAACTCATAAATATTACGACATCACATCACATTTATCATTCTAATTCTCATAAATCATCCAAACAACTACTATGTATATTCACAGAAAGATTACCCGTCTAACCAACAGATATTACACAATGACATGGTCATTGTTATTATTTTTTTATAAAAATTTAATTACATATATGTTTACGTGTCCACACCCATTGTGTAGTGTGTCGAAGGCACGGAAAATCAATCCGGATAGCATTGATGGAAGAAAGAGTCATCAAGATGATTGGGTAAAAAACTTAAAATCTAAAATTTATAGTTAAAATGCTCTTTTAACCTTAAGATTATCAAAGTTCATTGAAAAAATCAACTTATTTTTTAATGTAATTTATCTTTGTATTTCATTCACTGCAAGAAAATTGACCCAAGAAAATGAATGATTTGAATATTCCTTGCCATTTCTTCCGATGTTAAATATATATTAACGAATATTATTCGTTATAAAATTAACTTTTCTTCTCACATCATCAACGAATGCCGTATTTGTTGCTAAAGATTACTATAACAACAATTTATCTCTTACCTTATTTGCTAAAGTTCGTATTAATCATTGTTAAATTCAACAACCATTAGAAGAGTTACGGAAATATAGCAATGAATAGGAAATTCATTGGAAATTTAAAGAATGAACGAACAGATAATGTTTGTTATTACATATTTAACTAAGAATATTATTACAAATAAATATTATTCGTCGTCTTAAGTCAAAATTGGTGTAGTGTTTGCAATATGATGCTATCTCTCCTCTCTCTCTTTTTCAGGCCATTTTAAGTTTACAGGTCAAAATCCTTTCTTATAGATGATAACGCAAGGTATAATTTACGTTAATAATAATAATAATAATAATAATCATAATTCATCTGAATTTTTATATCTCGCATGTTGCACCAAGGGATCAAAACACTCGGTTTAGATACGTTTAGGCCTTCCCTTCGCACGAGGATAGAAACAATACGAGTTTTTTCCTTGACAGGGCATCCCCATCCTCCAAATGTCCTGTCAGGACATCTGACCACAATATTTCCCTATCAGGATATCAATCGGCGAACGATTCGTCGATCAGCAAACCGTTTGCTGATCGACGCTTAATCCGGAAAACTTTTGAATTTTATATTATTAAAAATAATATATAAAAATATTTGAAATGAGAATCCGCAAACCATTTTCCGATTCTCAATTCCAAATATTTTTATATATTATTTTTAATAATATAAAATTCAAAAAGTTTTTCAGAATAATATTATATATTATTTTTAGGCACAATCAGCAATCAGTTCGTCAATCGACAAACCGTTTGTCGATTGATGCCCTGACAGGAAAACACTGAGGTTAGATGCCCTGACAGGGCATTTAGGTATCGGGGATGTCCTGTAAGGGAAAAAAACTCTATATCTTTCTCGTCGTCATAGGAGAACACACAGTAATAAAAGATGATACATATCTTGGTCTCAAAGTTCGATGAAGGCCAAACTAGGCTGTACGGATGAGGTAGAAGACGAGCGTCATTGTCCATGTAAAAGGAACTCAACTTGTTCACATCCAACGATGGTTTCAGTTCCTGTGATCAAACACGGGCCTGATTCTAATGGCACTGTTTGTCACGGAAGGATGAAATAATAATAGGGTTCGTCCCTTGTTGGACTGACGTCCCCAAGTGGTTACCTTTCTTTTTTGGTGGGCTAGCCCAAAATCAACACTTCCTCTTCCATTGGGGTATACTTTATTCTTTTTTTAATACATTAAATAAATCATTTTTTCATCTATTTAATCAAAAATAATATATTATACTGTCACATCATCTAAAAATTATAAAGTAGTCAGCTTTTACTCATTTTTCCAAAGTTCAATATAATCACATCATAATAACTACTCAATTTTTCAAACCCAATACAATTACATTGAGGGCTGGCTATCGAGCCTAACGAGCTGAGCCTAACAAGCCCCTTATCGAGCCCGAGCTCCTTATCGAGTCTGATCTGAGCTCGAGCTCAAGTCAGACTCGTTAAGGAAAATGAGTGCTTTTGGTGGAAAAATATTTTGCAAAGATTTAAACCCATGACCTATTCTATAAAGACTGAGTTCCTTACCAATAGACCACTATCCAAGTTGTATACAAAAGCTTAATTATAATATATGTTATAACATTCTATTTACTTATAAAAAAAAGGGAAAAATACTAATTTTCTAATGCGTGGGTGAGAATAAGATTTTGGGAATTGGATCGTGACTCCTGATTCGTCGGAGGGGCAAAGTTAGTGAAGGGAAAATTGTAAATGGCTACCTTTATTTTATTTGTATCATATATAAATATATAAATATTATATATATATATTCCTTATCGAGCTCATTATTGAGTTATCGAGCTGAATGAAGTTCGGACTTGGCTCGTTAAACTATCGAGCCTAAAAATCTGGTTCGGACTCGGCTCAATAGTTTAATGAGTTGGGCTTATGAACCCTTATCGAATCGAGCCCGAGCCTGGCTCCTCGATTTGTAACTCAATAGCCAACCCTAATCACATCACAACAAACACACTCAACCCTTAAGCCTTTATCCAAACAGCAAAACATAAAAATATATTACCTTCCATAGTTTACTCCGAGGTAACTCGACAACCAAACACACCCTTAAAGTTCTCCGAGAGAGTGAGGGAATTTTCAGCCGACAATCATTGAAGACTTGAAGAGGTGGTAATGAACGGAAAAAGGAGGAAAGATGGATATCCTCATATGTCTCCAAGCTGCGGCATATGGTAGAATTGGGTTTCCTGAGCAATTTTAATTTGGTAGGAAATACCATCAAACGCTATTCTCCATCTTTCCCTTCAAGTAAACCTTCAAGTAAACCACCAAATTGATGTTAGGCCGTCACTGATTTCATTTACGAATAGGAATTATTTATCGATATGGCTTCTGCTACATCAAATAAATTCCATACCTATTATTGGTTATGGTAAATATAGAAAGTTAAAAAAAGTTTGCTTGTGAAGTACCATTTGATGGGATCGGCCACCAACCTTAATTGATACCAATATATTGGGAATAAAGAAACTCACTTGCGGAAGGCATGGAACAAAACCCCAGACAGATAGCAAAGATGATAACTCCGAAAAATAGATGAGCAAGCAAATCTAACCACAAACAACTACCTCAAGAGTGCATAGTTTTTAACATGGAGACCCTCAAAATGAAAGGAGGAAATATTATGCTGCAACTTAACTTCTAGTGTCTCCCATGCTTTATACGAACTAAAAATCTTGGGAGGAAGAGGAAATGACTGGAAATCTTATTTACAACCTTTCACATACAAGAGGAGTGGAGTTAGTGCATACAAAGGTAGCAACCTTAACTTTTCTCTAATGTATTTTCTTGAAATGTTATAGCTCTACTTTCAAAGAACAGAAATAAGATGGAGTGATCCTCAAGACATGAAGTGAGGACCTCCTACCTACCATCAAGGGAAACAAACAATGCGACCATTTATAAGTGACGAAAACCGAATTCATCACTTGCAATCCACGAATTTTTTTAGCTTGGATGCGATAGTAGGTCACTTTCAGCACATGTTGCAGTGCACTTACTACGGACCACATATTGTCATATCACCAGCCACAACCTCACTTGCTATCAGTATCACTTGACGCAATTGTTATAGCCCACCACTTGTAGATCACTTGCTATTGTATCACCTACTATCTGCATAACTTGCTGCAGCACCAACAAACATGGGCTGGACACTAGGGCTGATCACCTACAACTAACATCATTTGCATAGGAGATTATTTGTGGTTTCAATCCTTCCTTAAGTAGCATCTATTTGGCTGAGAGATATTTAATTTGTCTAAGTAGTCTGAAATTGTGAATTTGTTATGCTTGTGATGGAAGGGCATTGGCCAAAGTGTCTTCTGGAATTTCAATCTAATGCGACCATGTTATGAAGTTTTGTGAATTCTTTTGCAAAGAGAATAGGGTTCGGCAATTATTTTGCATGAGAAAATCATTTTATTTATTCCATCTTCTAATATGATACTTCTTAATTTGGAGAGGATTTCATGGGTCTCCTAGTTTTGAGGAGCGTTCGTACTTTGGCGTAAGGATTCATCTAATTGAAGCGATCCAGGATCGTAGGTTAATCGAACAACTCTTATTTCTAATGAGAAGCCAAGATACTATCCACAAGGGGAACATCATTGTTGATACTTTCTAGCTAGAGACAAGACTGACCATCTTAAAGTATATCTTTTGAGGAATTCTACATGAGTTTACACGCACCTACATTTAATCTTTGGAAAATTGGATTTTTTTATGTTTTTGCATTTACAAGTATTTGTCTACCTTTTTAATGGAGAAGCTTGATAAATTGGGAAAGGATTGATTTTTCAAGAATTGGATTTGTCATTCAAAAAGGATTGGTGACGCAGCTTGTTGTCCATTTCCTACCAATCTTTCTTTAAGACGTTTTTTATATGTATTAAAGTGATTTTGAAATAAGCTTGTGATTAAAAATTTATGGATTTAAACATTTCCTAGTCATCATTTGAGTCTAGCCTACAAACCTTACTTAAGCCACCTAATGCCTACTTTTAAATTTGTTGTTGCCATACCCAAAAAAGTCCTTTCTCATTTTGTCAATGGCTCATAAGACTTTGGTTGAGATTTTGGAAGACCCTTGTAGGTGATTTGCGAGAGGTGTAAGCAATGATTTTAATAAGGCGATGGAGTTGGACATTCATACTTGTAATTTTGAGATGGATTTTTTTATTAGTTGTTGCCAATGTTCCATCTTTTAAGATGTGGGGGATAGGGGAAGGACCAAGTATGAAGAAGTTTCCTAATTTCCACCTAAAAGTTTAGAAAGTTAGTTTTCCTCAATGTGAGAGAGATTAAGGATGTGATTATCTGGATTTTCCTTATTGATCTGTATACTCAAAATCAATGATCCTTTCAAGGTGGAGGAAATATTTTTAAGCGATAGTTCCTCGAATGAAAAAAGAGCAATAAATCATACCTGAATTGTGTGTTTATATCTCAATTTCAATGTTGGGCGTTGAGAACCATTTTAATGGGCGAAGGTAATTTCAAATTTACTTAGGGGTGGACGGTTACTTTAAAGACTCCATTTATGTTGCCACTTCAGTGCCTTACAGAAACATGTGGATCTAGTATATCAATGAGAATATTTACTGAGAAAGCTTCCTCATTTGTTACTTCTCGAGATGGTTCTTGCATGTTGGTAATTTTTCAGAAATTTTGGACGTATTGTTATGGTTGAAGGGTGCCTATAGTGATGAGGTAGCGTTAGGCCAACGATCTAGCAAATCTTTTATATACTCTTTGCTTTAGGAATGCGGTATCTATCATTAGAGAACCCAACGATCATATAATGAAAGAGAAGGTGTTTTGCGATTATAGCTTTGTTGCAAAGATCGATACTACGGAAAGGAGTGATGATTTCGCTTGTAAGGTCGAGTGATTCCATGGAAGGCTAAGATGGGAGAAATTAAACTCTCATGGCTTAGTGGGAAGGAAGAGGTTAACCGTTGGATTGGTATTTGGTTTTCCGTTTGTTTGGTTGGAAAGGAATTACAATGGAATGGAATCAAGACAAGAATGTAATTAACAATTGAATGGAAAGGAGTAAGTTTCATATTTGGAATCGAATCATTAGTTTTTCAACCGAAACTATGCTATATAATAATAATCAAAACATTTTTGATTAATATTATAATGATATTTGCTAAAAAAATCCCAAATCCTATTCAAGCAACATGTTTGTTAGAATCTAGATCATGTAGATCATGTAACCAATTTAGTGATATACATCACATCTTATCAATTATTGGTTAAGGCAGTGTCATTTATGGAAATAATTATCATCAAATACTTCACAAATATTTATGTGTAATTATTCCAGGAAATTAAATAATTTAATTTCACCAATTGATTAAATGACAATCACAAGATTCTTGATTAGGAAAGTAATTTTCAGCAATGACCCTCACTTACTAAAATACCATATCTCAATCAATTTAAATTTAAATTAAGCAAAAAAATTCTAATATTTGCTAATTTGATTTACAACAGAACCTAAGTGATTTCCATGCATTTCAAGGCGTTTTAAATCTGCAATTAACTTCTTAATTACGTTAAGATTCGCAGTCCCGGAAACTATGGATACATGTTCACTAAAATGATCATATGTCGAGCATACAGAATCCAAATTATGTAAACTCAGATCCTACAGTTTCCTTATTTAATGTGAAACAAAATACAAATATTATTATACTATTTAAACAATTTAAACAATGCCTAAAATAATCTCAAAACAGAGATGCGAAAAATGAAATGCGAGAAAACTTTCGCAAACCCTAACGAACCAAAGTCATCCTAGGTTAATGGATCATATCCAAAACCACCGACCTAAGGATCTGATACAACTTGAAGGATATGTTGAGATCCTTAAGTGCATCATGGAAGCATGGGGATCGCATCGTATGCGATCGGGAGCGACTAGTCGCACCAGTTGCTCAAGGTAGCGGAAATTAAAATTTTTCATGTGGCGAAACAACATGATCCAAGAACGCTTCTCGGATCATTTCATCAAAACCACAAATAAGTAATAGGATTACCTCTTGAAGCATGGTTGCGATCGAGTCTCTAAACGAAGAGACCTCCTTTCTCAAGTCCGATCCGACGGAGGAGACGCTTGCGAGTGTGTTGATGAAACACGTACTCCTCGAAATCCATGTTGATGATCCAAGCGGTGAATCTCCTGATCTCATCCCACGAGATACGACGTCTTCTTCACGAGAAAGGCACGCCAAAGTAGATGGAGATCCACGTGCAAACAATCCGGCAGCATGACGACGATGCTAGGGCGATGGAGACTCTCTCTAGGGCATCCATGGTGGACGACCATATGAGAGAGAGGGAATGTAGAGAATGAGAGAGAGAGACTTATGTTCTCATTGTGTTGTTGTAACCAAGAAGAGCAAGGGGTGCCTCTCCTTTTATAATATTTTGGGATCAATGGATCTCAATCCATGGACAACACAAATCCAATAGCTTACATTGATTTGTGTTTCTTTTAAGGGCCAAGATTTTGTTGGTAAAAAACCAACAACAATTAATTTATTTTAGATTAAATATACATTGATAAATCAATATGATTTAAAGCCATATTAAATCAATCAAGTATGGAGACTATGGAATGAAGATTACCTCCTTCCATAATATGGGATTTGATGGCAATCTCATGATATCTCATGAGATTACATTATTCCATGGAAATCTCCAAGATTTACAACAACACTTATTGCAAAATATTCTACAAAAATAATTCATAATTATTTTGTGAATATTACAATCTTGCCATTGGAAAATTGTGAATCACATTGAAAGCCCAAAATAAAATGTGAATTATTACGAGACATGTTCCTTTCTTATGTTTGGAAAGAGAAAAGAATAGAAAGAAAACAACATTCGTTTCGATATATTTCGTTAAGTTGAAAAAATAGTCGGTATCCTTGATGTTATTTTCTTCATATAATTGATATATTTCATATAAGGAATCGATAGTCATATTTAAATGGAGATTACTTTAATTTTTTCTAAACAATTGATATATTTGATGTATCAATATCCATATCCATCAGAATATTTTATTACCATATTCATACCCATGTCATAAAAAAGTCGAAAATTTTATGGTATATGTATCCACAAAAAATAAAAACACATATCCATGTCTGTATAAGTATACAATAAAATGTAACCCGTATCCATATCCTAAAAAACTAAAGATGGTATATATATATATCCATATCTATATTTGTAAAAAAATAAGAATTCATTTCCATGTCCATATCTACGCCCGTAAAAAAGTCATCATTCATGTCCATATATGTATCCATAAAAAAAATAAAATCCATATCTATATCCGAGTATGTATTCGCTAGAATGTAATCAATATCCATATTTTACAAAAAAATTGAAAATTGCATCCGTATCCATATCTATATTAGAAAAAATCCCATATCCTAGCCATATTTGTATCTGCAAAAAATACATATTCGTGTTCATATCTGTATCTAAATCCGTACAAAAAATCATCTTTGATATATTTATCTATATAATAGATATATTTAATAAATGTATTCATATCCGCTAGAATATCTTGTAACCATATCGTATCCATGTCTTAAAAAAAATCAAATTGTATCTATATTCGTATCTGCAAAAAGAATCATATTCATATCAGTATCCATATATGTGTATATTTGTAACTTATATTGCCTTTTGCATCCATATATTTTTATCCATGTTGTTGCCCATATATCTATGTCCAAAAAGAACAATATCCATGTTGGTATCCAAAAAATATCCAACAAAAAGAAAATACGTATCCATGTCAGTAACCATATATTTGTAACAATGATATATTAATTAAAACATATTGAAGAAGAATACATTCATTAACGTTGGTAAGGAATGGAATCACAATTCCTAAAGGGTACCTAGGAGTGGCTATTTCCATGTATGAGGGAATCTGATTTCCATTGTAATTGTTATTACTGCCTTAATGTGATCTAACAAACACATGAATGAAATTGATAGAGGAATGGTGATTACATTCCCTCCTCTATTCCAACATAATAAACGGGGAGGGATATGTATAAGTTGAAGGTGAAGAGCCTCGAAACGTTCATCTGAGGAGAAGCGCATACGAGGCATTTTGAATCAGAAATAAGGGTCAAGATGGAAATCATCCATGATATTCTACCATGGAAGCAGTTAAAGCATCTGATCAAGTACTCACAAAAATGCTTCGTGTTCCCCCACTTGGAGGCATTTGAAGTAACATGAAAACATCATGTTTGCAGTCAGTAAATAAAGGGAAAAAGCTGGCTTGAATTTCTAAGAAATGCCTGAGGGGCAATCAATTTGGGTGGTGAGGTAGTTGTGATGCAATTCCCTCAACATAATGATTGCTGGGACTTTCATTGATAAACCAATGTTTCGTGCATCTTATACTTGCATACTAAGCAAAAAATCTTAAGAAAGCACATGTGATTACACATTATTAACATATTTTTGTAATTATACTCCAAGAAATAAAAATCTCTTAGTAAAGCATAAACACGAGCAAAGAAGAAAATCCAAAGAGAAAGTAAAACAAGAAGATTGTGTGCACGTGCGTGCGTGCTTGATTGTGTGGGTGTGTATAGAGAGAGATTTGATCAGAAAAGACATAATATATAATATTGCTGATAATGACCCTTACCTAGAGAACAAGATCATAGGCCTTGGTTGACACAGTAAGAAGTAGGGGAAAAAGAAAAAGATAAAAGAACAACATAATGAACATAACACAACTTAATATGCATATATATAACATACACACAAAGAATCATATTTATTTCTGTTAATTATTTTTTACTAAATTCTTTTTCATCGTGTACATAAAAATAAGCATAAAATAACACCCTTGATAGGTAATAAGGAAACACAAAGCTTAATTTAACAATCTAACAACTTCACATATCTGTATTTTTTACAAAACTCTAAATTGATCAAACTCACCATTAAACCTCATATCATAATAAATATTTAATTCAAAAAGTAATATGAAGATATCTCGACTGAAGGATTGAGTTTGGTCCTTTTGACCCCTTTGTATAGGTTTCTTGTAAATATGTGAAACTTAAAACATTTTATCAGTTTTATATTTATTCCATTTGGCTTAATTCTTGGTGTACTCTTTCAATTAAAATTCATAGAAAAATATATAAATAAGTAAAAAATTTCAAATTTTATATATTCCAATAAAATTCAAACCCTAATTTCCAATATCTGTCTTCATACCCATGCATCTCATGCATTTGAACTCCAAATTGGCTATATTTACCTAAAAATTTCAAATTTTAAAGTACTTTGAATGTTAAAAATGTGTTTTGTCTATGTAAGGTTCACATGTAAAGCCCTGCATTTGAGTTATAGACAAGGCTATATATTCAACCAACCTCTTTCATCGGCAAAATTTCACTTCATCAGCCCCAATTTGCTCCCAAAACTTCTTGCGAGTTTAATGAGTCAATCTCATTCCATTTCCTTCCTCATTCAAGAAGTTTTGTTCACAAATCATGTCTACCAGATATTTAAAAGCCACACATCTATCCTAGTTGTCGATTGTCGTAGTCAATATATCGATCGAGAACAAGAAGAAAGAGACCAAGGATTTACGTGGAAAACCCTTCAGAGAGGAAGAACCACATGGGCATACATGAACCCTAAACTCCCTCACAAGAGATCATGTCACTCTCTTCACTAGAATAATAAAGAAGATGGGATGATGAGTACATTTTATAGGATGATGGGTAAACGGTCACTAATCCAAATACCCATTTACCTATCTACAGAGCCATACAACACAACACTTCCCCTCAAGTTTGGCATACATGACCATGCCCACTTTTCTATATTCAAAGAAAAAATCACCATAGGTAGCCTCTTTGTGAAGAGATAAGCAATTTGATCACCAGATTGCAAGTAAGGAAGACACAACTGACTCGCATCAATATTCTTACAAATGAAGTGTTTATAAATCTCCACATGCTTCATCATGTCATGTGTTACAAGGTTATCGGCCAAGTTTATTGCAGCTTTAAACATTCTCAATGGGATGGCTGGTTCGATACCCAATTCCTTTTATAAAAATTCCAACCATATGGTCTCAGTAACATCATTTACAAGCTTCCAATACATGGCTTCCGTACTAGACGTGGGGAGCACATTTTATTTTTTTCCTTCACCAAATGACCAGATTACCACACATTTATGGAGCATACCCTTATGTTGATTGCCCACCATCAACAAGCCCATGCCAATATGCATCAATGGAACCTTAAATTCTCACATCACCTTGTTTTCTGAACATAAGCCTTCACCAGTAGATTTCTTTATATAGCGTAAAATCACGTTTACAACATTCATAAGTATTAAGGTAGGGACATGCATGAATTAACTAACCACATTTACAATAGCTGATGTCAGGTCTTGTAAGAATGGGATAAAGTAATTTTTCAAACATTTTGTACCTGCCTTTGGTAGCTTCATTGAGAGGTTAACCATCCATTTTGCGGAGTTTATGGTTAGCATCAATAGGGGTGGAGACAGGTTTGCATCCAAGCATACCAGAGTCATGAAGTAAACTAATAGTATAATTCCATTAATTTAGACACATAACTCCAAGGGAGTTGGCCATCTCAATAACAAGAAAATATTTCATCTTGTCTAGGTCCTTTAGTTCAAATTCTATATCAGGAGTTCGTTTTATGTAATATATTTTTCATCCTCATTACATTTCGGAATCATATCATCCATATACACCAACAAAATGGACCTCTTCTCACCGTACCTTTTGATGAATAGGGTAAGATCTCCATTAGCCTGATGGTAGCCTTGTCTATCACTACTACCCAAATGTGTTCAAACTAAGCCCTATGTGACTATCAAATCTCTCTTCAGTCTATAACACTTGGTAAGTATCCCATACTTGGGGGTCATCTTCATGTAGACTTCCTCTTTAAGATTGCCATTCAAGATTCCATTTTTGACATCTGTCTAGTACATTTTCCACGTGAACTGTACATCAAGAAAGATAACAACACAGATTTTGTTCATTTCGGCCACATGTCCAAATGTCCCGAGATAGTCTATCCCAGACTTCTTACTGTACCCACGTACAACTAACTGTGTGTTGAATCTGTCCACTTTCTCATTAGATTTATACTTGATCATGCAGACCAATTTCGAACCGACTAGATGCACACTTTTTAGGATGTTCACAAGATCCTAATGTCATTTTTTCGGAGCTGTCATCTCTTCTTCCATAGCGCAAGCCCTCTTGAACCAACTTTTGACTCAGCTACATTTCTGAAAAGGTCATGAAATCCAAAATTGCAATAAAGCTTTTATAATATGGACTCACCTTATACTACGGAACATAATCTTCCACAGGATAACGAGTATACGGTTTGATTGACCTTGTTTCATTTCTCATAGCAATAGGACGGTTATCGTCAAGGCTTCCGTCATCCTCAACCAAGTCATTCAACATAGTGTTAGTATCATCAACTCGATTATCAAAGGAAGAAGAGCTACTTACATAGTTGTCAAGATTGGGATCATCTGGGGATTGATTGGGATTTTGATTTGGTAGCAAATTCTCTTTCCGTTCAATATTGTCATCGAAGTTCTCGTCTGTAATTCGTGTACTTAAGAAGCTTGTCACTGTAATGGTTTTTCTTATGAACATTTGTGTCTCCATGACTACCATGATGCATGTTAAAAAATTCATCTAGTCTATGGAAGGGACAGTAGCCAAGAAGATGCACTTTGTGGAGAAAGTCCAGAACGAGTTATTATTATTCGTAAAATTAATCATGACACAACTACAAGTATACGTACCCCACACTTGACCGTCGCTTCCCCTTTGATTCACTTGCGAAGATTTAAATAGCACAGACAGATGTATCCATGTGAATAATAGCAGGTTATATACTTTTTCTATATTTATATATTATGATGGGCAATGATGAAAACACGCAACTCCAATGATGCATGCCGATGCAGTTCTACGTTATCACTGAACTTCTTTAAGATCGTATGTGTATTTATGTGGGGATTTGTGATTGTCGTATATACGTATATAATGCAGCCCGCAATACGATCTTACGTAAATATCATATCGATGTAATTACAAAGTTTTGGAAGAGTACAAGTGTAAAACCTCCTAATGTAACTGGACTGGAATCGGGCATAAGGCAGAAGGGCCCAATATTAAAAACCTCATAGATAAGAGATCAGAGATCTCATTTCAATAAAGTAAAAGAGCATAAAAATGGGGTCGGTAAGAGCGACGCCCACTTCTAAAAAAACAGCAGAGAAATGGGGGAAAGAAACATAAATGTCACTCAGTCGTTTGAGATGAATAATATCTTATTTTTCATGGATTGGGTCTGTTTGGTTATGGATTTACCTCAGAATAAATGGATTTATCCAACATATTTCATGGATTTTTTATTGGTTAAAATGAGACAGATCAATTGAACCGTTGATAACATCGATGACTTTTAATTTTTTTTAGATAAAAGCTGAAACAATGCATTATTCCGAATGAGCGTGTGTATGATGAGAATGTTGTGATTCATGCTAAATCGCTAGGGGAGGGTTGGTGCTTGTAATTGCGTTATAATTCGTTCAGGTCGTCTATAGACTTGTAATCGTTTGTGGTGATTAATGGTGAAGTTTTGAGGCTCACACATATATGTTATATATGTTGATGGCACTTTTTTTCAAAAAAAAGTATGGGAAGCACGTGAGGCGATTTTGGTTGAGACGATTGAGGGCCAGCCTTGCGTCGTGCACCCGTTCCTCCTCCCACCCGATTCAACTGGTGGTGGGGCGCTTCAAGCGGAGCTCCGGCCTCTGATTCTTTGGTCTGCGCCTCCTCCTCCTGTGTGCTACAGTGGGACTCCTACACCAATGAAAGGCGAAAATGCTTCCCCTTGAGCTCGCCCCAAGATCTGAGGTGATCTCGAGGGCCCTGAGGATCAGCTCTAGTCCGGCATTGAGGATGAATGGAGCTCCTTTCCTTACTCCGGTGAGTCAAAAACGAAGGTCCACCAGACCTCTATTCGTCCCGCTGACATCCTGAAATAACACCACATCAGCAACACGATGTTTTCACATTAAATGAGGAAGTGAGAGCATGGTGGAGCGTGGAGGTACATAGAGGCTATTATATATACACATACTATAACATATTACACATATTTACACACATTATACATGCTAAAACTATACTCCCCTCCACAAAGACATACAAAACTATATTAACACACCCACGATATACACGTATTAGCACACCTATACTAACACACGTGCCATAAAATGTGTGATCTATAATCATATTATTGTTGGAAATTCGTACATAACCTCGTATGAAACATAATGGCTCCTCTCAACTTTGAGGATATCGCTACAACTGACAAGAGATGTAAAAATAAAAATCTTCTCAGCTGATTTCGAGTAGTATCAGACGGGGGGCGCCTTGTGAACGTCATCGGTCTCCGTCTCCCCTTCCTTCGCTTCTTCGTGGGGTGTGACCTCGACACACTCGGTCTCTTTGGTCTTCGCCCATAGAAGAAGGTAGAGCCCAAAGATAATGAGGATAGAGCCCAAGACACTGTACGATAAATGTAAGAAGTTCAGTAATTATCATCGATAATTGAGTAATGCAACCTGTCATAGACCGGTAATTAGGACAAATGTAGTTGCATGCATTATATATTTACCTTCCTAAGTACAGTGCTTCATGCAGCACAGACAAGTCTATGATGCCTGCGAACATCTGCACGAGAGGGCTGAAGACGGAGGGGAAAACCGGACCTCTCTCTGCGACGCACCACGTCATTGCGAGGAAGCCGAACGCTGAGCTAATCAAACCCTTCAAGAATTTCCATTACATATTGTTACTATTTCAGAATTCACGAATTCGCAAATTTCCATTACTTGATCTAGGGTTTAAAGAAATCCTACTCATGTGAGCCTTTAATTACTATAAAAAATTATAGGTTTCGCTCACCGAGTATATGACCGTGATGATCTCTATCCTTCCCTTAAGTGTAGAGAGAGGAATAGACCTCTGGGTGACGAGCATGAGCGCTGCCGCCTGGAAGAAGCCGAGGAAGAACATGAGAGCATTGGTAGTATATATAGCCGGGTATCTCTTCGATATCTTGGACTGGATGAGGAACCACGCCGTCCAGCAGAGGCAGCAAGCCAGCAGCAGTAGTGACCCTATGGTCCACTTCCCCGCCTTGTCGTCGCCGCTGTCCACCGGCGAATGCCGTGCATTGTGAACCGTTGTCTGCACCCGTGGCGGATTCTTCAGCAGCACTCCTCTGTAAAAGATGAGCACGGCCACACCGGCAACGCAGATCAAGGAAGCGATCACCTTGGCCTTGCCGATGATGCTCTTCAAGTTGACCTTCTCGACCCTGTGGACCATTGTGTTAATGAAGATGCGAACAAATGGAATTAACGCATATACTAACAAAAAAAGCATTTGATTTGCATAAACATGAAGAATATAACGTGATTGTGATGTTAACGTTGGAACTAACGGGGATTGAATTCCATCTGATCTTGTTTTTATGATGGTACAAGGCATATGAACACCGTAACGAAGAAGAGCTGTGCATGGAAAGCTGTTAGGTGGGCTCTGTTGAATAGGATTCTTGACTGCCTTCTATGAACGCTATTTAGATTAGTTATGTTCCCCACCATGTCGAGGAAATCTCTCCTTGCTGTCCAAGTCGATTGCACTCAAGATCCAAAGACCAAATATTTTTTTTCCAATGGACGAATTCTTTTGGAATAATACAACTTTGGAAGCTGCAATAAGTTGAGGAGGGGAAAAAAGAAGAAGGTGGGAAAGGGGAAAAAACGAAATAGTTGGAATAAATTAACTATTCTTTGTAACATCCAGTCTGGTTTATTAGAAGGCAGGGTAAGTCTACTGTTACAGATAAGATATATCGCGTTACTGATAATATTTATCCAGAAAATGCTAACGACATAAAAAATTATACCATCTCGGACACCGTCTAATTTTTCCCTTCCCCATTCTTTTGTATGAATCAGTACTTCTGTAAAAAGGATAAGATTCGAGCGTCGGCTCCAATAGTTTATGTAAAGCATCAGATACATATGAAATTAGTATATTCATGAACGAGTTGGGGAAGGTGTTGGGCATTGGAATTGCTTTTTTCCGGTACAGACAAGGAAGAATATTAATGGCTGGATCGTGAAAGGCAAACAGACCCATGCTATTTTTTCCAAGCCTCTCGGCTTTGCTTCCATGACTATGATAACATCCAAATGGTATGATCTCTAAGTTCCTTATCCAGACAAACGCACTCTGTATGCCAATCCAATTCCAAAAAACAGATTATAGTGGTATGGAGTGCAACACAATCAATGACCAGAAATACTCATGCGGTTGTTGTAATCACAGAAACATCATCAAGAAGGCATGGCTGTTAGAATATGATCAGGTGGACGTCGATTTGAATCTCTTCCCCTTGGCAACATGATTCATTACTATATATATAATGAAATTCAGAAACTTCTAATGAGGTGGGTCTTTCCTGAAATTCAGAAAGCCACTACCAAATTTGTAAATTACGTAACAATATTGTAAATTTGAACTGCATATTGTAAAATAATGATGATAATACAGTTATGTAAAATATATCATCCATATTGTAACAAACATTTAATGTCAAATATATTAATATTTTCATAAATCTTTCATGATATACATACTATGTTAATATTTAGTATTAAATTTATGGAGTTAGAATGTGTAAAATAAATAGAATAAATGCTTAAATTGATGTGGCTTTCCATGCATCCAGGAAAGGTGCACCTCATTGAAAATATTTCCTATATATATATAATATAATATAATATAATATAATATAATATAATATAATATAATGTTAAAAGGAACAGATGAATTTTAATTAAATCCTGGTTTATAAGGAACCGTCGAAGTAGCTGCCTTAAGTAAAAGACGCCAAATTCCTGTATTACTTTCCTTTTATCGAATGGGCCAACTACCGTGACGTGCATGTATTTGATGATGCGTATATCAGATACTTCCTAATATCAAATATTTAAAAATTTCTGCAGCTTTTAAACATAGATTTGGGTGGATTAGGCCATTCTTACTGTATTGGATTGGAAGAATAGATTCAAAAACGGCAATTTTTATCTCGCGAGTTCTATATATGTGCGATAATGCATGGAAGATGAACGCAGGAAAAATTTTTATAAGTTATTTAATGTGGTATTGGTGAAGTAGCATGTACTGGACAAGATATATTGCAGCAAGACAGACAGCAAATAATGATGTTTCATGTGTTAGTTATGCCTGTTTTGCTGGATATAATTAATAGTGATTATGGCGTTAATATTGCTGCAAAATATGACATAATCATTATAGGACAGTTGTACACGTAATGATGAAGCCCTCCTGTTCACATCTAATGGGGATCCTCTGCTGGCCAGCAGGGATCTGCTGTAAGGAGAGAGGGTATCCGAGCCGCTCGATCGAGATCGAGCGGTTCGCACGAAATCAGGGGTTTTGTGCGCCCTTTGCGTGCGAACCGCTCGATCTCGATCGAGCGGCTTGGACACCCTCCCCCCTTACAGCAGGTCCCTGTCCCCCTAATACAGCCACGAAGATTTTCGAAGATTGCGTGGGAGGACCCATAATCATTTTTTCATAATAAAAATATATAATCAAATGCATATATAGACAGTAGATGGAGAGGGTAATGCACCTGAGGGATACTGCGGCCAAGAAGGTGAGCACCGGCATCAAATTAAGAAACGCACACGCGAACGTCGCCGATGTGTACTGCAGCCCGATGTAGAACAGGTACTGCGCCAGCGATCCACTGCAATACAATCGACATTGCAATGATGCAAATTTAAAACAATTGACAAGATCATAACATGAATTTGTATTGTTAACTTACCCGATCAGCGCATTAACAGATATGTAGATGAAGATCCTCCAAGTGAGCTTCGGCCGGCTCTTCCTGCAGAAATACAATGCCATCAGTTAGCTGAACATAGCGTGCTCCAACGCGGCACCATCTCGTTGTACCTCTCCTTGAAGTGGGCTATGGGAGCCATGAAGACAGCCGCGATGAGCTGCCTGGCGGTGACAAGAAGCATGCCGTTGAGCCCGTCCTCGAGGGACTTCTCGACAAGGCCGTTGCCGATGCCGAAAGCGAGGGAGACCGTCAGCATCACGAACACCGGCGCCCACTTCTGCTCCATCTGGTATAATTATCGATCAGGTCACTCGACTCTGTGGGTCTTATATACATATGCTGCCATGCGTGCTTAAATAGGATGGACGGCGTTTCTTGATTTCGTAATTATGGTCGCATGGATTAATTAATTAATGGGTGGCAAATTCGAACTGTCATATTAATACAGCTTTGCATCTTTTATAATGGGCAGGCGCCACTAGCTGTTCCATGGGGTTCTTCACGTGGCATTGCGCATCCGATGCTCGATCTTCACCTCGTGGGATAATCACATGTGAAGTTGGTGGTTTGTATCATACGGATCCAGAAGGTCGCCGATTCAATATTGTCTCGTTATTTTACGTTTCTGAGTTCGGTAATTTCATCATACCTGTAGACGTGGAATGCACCTTTACTTTCGTGGTTTCGTCCACTCCGTCTCGCGTTGATCCAAGTTGAACTGTCTTCGGTACGGCGTCGGCTTGTAATTAACTTCATGAATGCGTCTTTTGGATCAGTGTTTTTGAACCTATGTAACACTTCTGACCAACTACACTAACACAACTTCTTGCATGTATTGGGTTTTAAATATAACTAAACTATTATTATGTTATACAGCATTTAGTTCAAATAATATATATATCTATGATATGTATGACATTTGATGGTGTATAAGAAAAAAACTTTATGTATATTGTGAAATATATACATTATCTATGTATTTTATATATATTTCAAGTATATTTAAGTGTATATTATATTATATTATATATTATTTCATTTCGGTTTGATTAGCCGGTTCAACCACTTTTTTTTCACCGGTCCGGTTTAATCCGGTTTTAAATAATGATGACGTCATCATCCGGTTGAACCGGTTTGATTACATGGTTCAACCCGATCCGACCATTTAAGCAAGGTTTTCGGTTCAGTGTCCGGTTCGGTTTCAAAAACCTTGTTTTGGATTGAAGTTGTAACGTACCGGATTTAGGTTCCCGGTCCGTTAGCGGAGCATTACTGATCCTGACAATATCTTGAGATCGGGCCCATACGGACCCGATTAACCACCTCCAAAATGCTTAAGTTGAGTTGTCCGGTAGTAAGCTCCTCACTATTTATCCCACCCGGGAATTTTGTATTCCACGGTATGAGACTTTCTTTTGGGGGGTGTTACAACCCCCCCCCCCCCCCCCACTTATATTCGCAACGTCCTCGTTGCGACATGACCCATCACTTCTTCCCTCCGGGTAGCCATTTCCTCCAACCTCTTTGTAGGGACGGCTCCACCTCTCGGGTAGCCCTTTCCACTGTCAGAGGGCGTTCGGATCTGATACCATTTGTAACGTCCCGAGCTTAGATCCCCGGTCCGTTAGCGGAGCATTACTTGCCCTGACAACCTCTTGAGATCGAGCCCATACGGACCCGATTAACCACCCCCAAAATGCTTAAGCA